>CM075959.1:252832632-253050132 GCA_038048745.1 Coluber constrictor foxii | reverse complement strand
TAGTAATACACATATTTATGCTCAACTATAATCCTCCATTAATTAATTATTCAATATTTCAATATGTTATGTTGAAGGTAAGCGGGCATGTGTGGGGCACCAGGGATGACTGCTACTGGTTCAGCGAACTGATGCCAATCATCCCTACCGGTTCCCCCAAACCAGTCCAAACCAGTAGGATTTTACCCCTGCTGTAACTGTTCTCGGTATGTTTTAGCCTCCAGCCCCCTAATCATTTTTGTTGCTCATCTCTACAGTCTTTCCAGAGTTTCAATATCGTTTTTATATTCTGTTGACCAGAATTGGATGCAGTATTCTAAATATGGTCTTACTAAGGCTTTGTAAAGCAAAATTAGAACTTCATGTGATCTTGATTCTATTCCTTTATTAATACAGTCTAGGATTGCATTGGCTTTTTTGTCTGCTGCCACACATTGTTGGCTCATATTTAAGTGATTGTCCACTAGGACTCCAAAATCGTTCTCACAGTTACTGGCAAGCCAAATTTTACTTAGTCTGTACCTATACTGTTGGTTTTTCTTGCCTAAGTATAAAACCTTACTTTTATCTATGTTGAATTTCATTTTTTAAGGTAGGGGCCCAGTTCAATTTGTCAAGATCCTTTTGGATCTTGAGCTTGTCTTCTGGGGTGTTGGCTATTCCTGCCAGTTTAGTGTCATCTGCAAAATTGGAGAGTTCCCCTTCACTTCCCTTGCCTAGATCTTTTTTGAAGATATTGAAGGGCGCTAGGCCTAAAATGAAAACTTGGGGTTCCCCGTTGCTTACTTCCCTCCATGTGGATGAGGTTCCCCAGAGGACTACATGTTGAATATAATTTGTTAGCCAGGTACAAAGCTACCTAATGGTATTGTTATCTATTCCATGTTTTCAAGAATGTGAGATAATGAATTACTTGATGAGGGGATAGATGGGGAACTCATCAGATTTGCTGATGACACCAAGTTGGCAGGAATAGCCAACACTCTGGAAGACAGGCTTAAGATACAGAAGGATCCTGACAGACTTGAACATTGGGCACTATCTACTATTGCTCAATAGTAGCAAGAGTGAGGGGGATCTTGGAGTCCTAGTGGTCGACCATCTAAATATGAGCCAACAGTGTGCAGCAGCTGCCAAAAGAGCGAAAATAATTGTGGGTTGCATAAACAGAGGGATAGAATCGAGATCACGGGAAGTGTTAATAACACTTTACAATTCCTTGGTAAGGACATACTTGGAATACTGCATCCAGTTTTGGTTGCCACAATGTAAAAAAATTTGTTGAGACTCTAGAAAGAGGTCAGAGAAGAGCAACAAAGATGATTAGAGGACTGGAGGTTAAAACATATGAAAAACAGTTGCAGGAACTGGGTATGTCTAGTTTAATGAAAAGAAGGACTAAGCGTAACATGATATGTTCCAATATCTCAGGGGCTGACACAAAGAAGTGGGAGTCAAGCTATTCTCCAAAGCACCTGAGGGAGGGGGGGACAAGAAGCAATGGGTAGAAACTAATCAAGGAGAGATGCAACCTAGAACTAAGGAGAAATTTCCTTACAGTTAGAACAATTAATCAGTGGAACAACTTGCCTCCAGAAGTTGTGAATGCTCCAACCCTGGAAGTTTTTAAGAAGATGTTGGATAACCATTTGTCTGAAGTGGTTTTTGGTTTCCTGCCTAAGGAGGGGGATGGACTAGAAGACGTCCAAGGTCACTTTCAACTCTGTTATTCTCTTCTCTTCTCTTCTCTTAATATTTGAAAAAGAGCTGCAAATTCCTGGAGAATGACTGGAAGAACCTTCCCATGAAATGCTGAATCAATCTGTTTCAGACTGTAGTTGTGATTTGAAGAGGTTGAATTATTCAGAGTAACTCCAATCCAGAATAACATTGAATAAAGGCTCAAATTGGAATGTTTTTCCCCCCTGCAGCTTCATAAGTTCCTGAGAAACTTCCAACATCACAATATTTCCAGAGATGGGATTTCTTTTGATGAAAATGGAGTTCCTGTTGGAGACTTTGATATCATGCAGTGGACATCAGTTTTGAACAAATCAGACATGGGAGTGAAAATTGGGACTGTAGAAAGACAAGCATCCTCAGAAGTCAAGATTTCTGTCAATCAAAGTGCCATTCAATGGCCAACTTTATTTAAGAAAGTAGTTGAGGCTGCTTGGATTTTGCTTTTGTATTTATCTCCATCTGCTCAGAAGTATTTCTTATTGAGGCCAATTGAAATAACTTCCAAATAAGAGAATTTAAAGCCTCATTAATCCATTAGATATCATTTTACTTTAGAGGTTATACAACAATCTATCACACTCTGGAACCTGCTGTATTGTATTGCGGGGTTTGCAATCTACATTATTAAACTGGAATATGTTGCCATAATTTATAGTACATCACATTATCTTCTTTTCAGTAAGAGAAAATCCAGAATGTCTATGGAGATTCTCAGTCATCCAGGTCACGGTTGTGCCAAAATGGCTTTTTCAAAAGGCACCTAGACTTTGTTTTCCCTTGAAGATGTTTCACTTCTCATCCTAGAAGCTTCTTCAGTTCTGACTAAATGGTGGAGGATGAAAAGATTTGGGACTGCTGAAAAGACAGTGTTGTAACCACATCATTTGCACTATTCATGTGACCCTGAGGGCACAGATAAATTCCAAGTGGCCTCAACAACTTTCAGGAAGACGGCTAACGACCAAATGACTGTACAAAATATAAATTCTTCCATACTCCACCATTTAGTCAGAACTGAAAAAGCTTCTGGAATGAGAAGCGAAAAGTCATCAAGGGAAAACAAAGATCCGTTGTTTTTTGAAAAAGCACCTTTGGGAGAAAAATCCAGAATATGAAGGATTTAGCCCACTGAATTGCATAAGAGAAAGATATCACTAAGAATGTGGCAAAGGAAATATGGGCAGCTAAAAAAGCCATTTACATATGATGATACAATGATTGGTTGTAGGAGAGAAAGATAGGGACTCTCAACAAAACTAGATGTTGGAGGTTTCTCGAGAAAGCAAAGATGGAGAAAATATATATACTGTATTTTTTGGAGTATAAGGCACCCCTCTTATAGGGGAAAGTGAAATAATATTTCAATGTTTATTTCTTTGTTAATGTTGCTTGAATGTGTTGAAGATCAAAGTAAAGAGTAGTCGATATAAAGGAAATTAGATTATTTAAGTAGATTAAGATAAAGTTAGAATACATATAAATAATAAGAAAGGGACACCTTACATGAGCTGTTAACAAGAGAAAAATGATAGGTATATAAGTATTGACTGTTTTGTGTTTATTTTAATGTGTTTAAAATAAAAAAAACTTTTTAGTTAAAAAAAAGACACCCCTCCCATCTATTGCATTTTTTGCCCTCCCCAGTCCCGTAGGAGCACTCTGCAGGCCTCCCTAACCCTCTGTGCATGCCTTTTTTGGGAAAAACAGGCCCATTTTTTGCAAAAACGAGATGTGCAGTGCTTTTGAAGGCCTGCAGAGTGCTCCTAGGGGGCAGGGGAGGACAAAAACTTTTTTTTCTTGTTTTCCCTCAAAATCTTGGTGTGTCTTATAGTCCGAAAAATTCAGTAAGCATTTTCATACATGCCCTAAGGAGAAACACCTTTTGCAATGGAACTACTTTCCGTTGGAAAAAAGAATGAGGAAATGAGTCTCTTTTGGGGTCTACAAAGGAGATTGATAGAGAAAGAGGATGACCTTTCATTTGCCTCTTGCAAGTAGAATAATTAAAGTTCATGCCACTACTTCTTGACTGATTTTGCTCAATGTTCTCTTGGGCTTCTGGAAACAAGTTGGTTTCACTTAAACCTTCTAATTTATATATCACCCTGACTAATTTTTCTGTTTACGTTTAGAGGGTGCCTTATTCAAGATGTACAGAAAGTTGCTCCCCAGGTTATGCCAAGCTTGTGAGACAGGGAGCCCCAGTTTGCTGCTACGACTGTTCTCTGTGTATGGAAGGAACATTCTCTGGACAAGAAGGTACAGTAGATGGCTCGAAAAATAACCCCAAAAAATTCAAGATACAATCAATATTCTATCTTGTTTTTTGGAGGAGTATTTGATCAAGAAGTAAGAAAAACATTACATTTCTTGAAGGCATCCACAAACTTCAAAGATTGGGCACTATCGCCAAATTTGGATGACAATCTGAGCATTACAATAAATAATAAAAGGTTGTTGATTTCTACTGAGTTGTTACTTTCTTGCTTTGTTTTAGGAAAGAAGTTTTGAGAACAGATAATCACATTCATCTTCAGCCTTTAAAAAGAGTGTTAACTAATGTAGTATCATATGGATATCCCTGGGCAGAAATATTATATTATTCTTTGAAAATGAAGCAATTGATTTCTGATGCGGTTTTTATGCTCCTACAGCTGCAGAAACAGATTCATGGTAACCATTTTTTTTCTCAGATGCAGCCCATTGTGAAAAGTGTCCAGATGACCAATATTCCAATAAGAAACGAGATCAGTGTGTCCCCAAAAATATAAGCTTCTTATCCTATCAAGAATTGTTGGGACTCATCCTGGCTTTCTTTGCCATCGCTTTATCCCTAACCACCACCTTTATTCTGGGAATCTTCATGAAATACCGAGACACTCCCATAGTCAAAGCCAACAACTGTGAACTCACCTACATCCTCCTGGTTTCACTCCTGCTTTCTTTCTTGACTTCCCTTCTATTCATTGGTCGCCCCGTGAAAATGACCTGTCTCCTTCGACAAACCATTTTCAGTATTGTTTTCTCAGTTGCTGTGTCTTCCTTGCTGGCCAAGACTGTCATGGTGGTGGTGGCCTTTCTGGCCACCAAGCCAGGAAGCAGCATGAGGAAATGGCTGGGGAAGAGTCTGGCCAACTCTATTGTTTTATCCTGCTCTGGTATTCAAGTAGGCCTCTGTATGATGTGGCTGGGAGTCTTTCCCCCATTCCCAGATTCTGACTTTCATTCCCAACCAGAACACATCCTGCTGCAGTGCAATGAAGGCTCGGTCACCATGTTCTACTCTGCTCTTGGCTACATGGGTTTTTTGGCTGCCATCTGTTTCTTGGTGGCATTTCTGGCTCGAAATCTGCCGGGGGCTTTTAATGAAGCCAAACTGATCACCTTCAGCATGTTGGTTTTTTGTAGCGTTTGGATCTCCTTTGTTCCCACTTATCTGAGCACCAAAGGAAAATACATGGTAGCCGTGCAGATCTTCTCCATCCTGGCCTCTGGCCTGGGTTTACTGGGCTGCATCTTTATTCCCAAATGCTACATTATTATCCTGAGACCTGACATGAACACCAAAGAACATCTCATGATAAAAAGTAATTGAGGTTCCTTGTGTTGGTGTTTATTTTTGTACAGTTTACATGCAGCATAAAATCACATATTTTGAAGTAATGTCCCATGTGAATTTTGAATTATAATAATTGAGTAGTCAAGTTGCTAAAACAACTCAAACTATCTGAAATAATCATATCCTTCAATTGTCCTAATGGGAATTGATATTATGACATTAATAAAATTTCTGCAACCAGGCCAGATAAACTGTTACCAGAGATGTTCTGATATAGTTTTAGATTAAATTAAAGACTATGGCTAATGATGATGTGTGTTTTTGTTACTATATAGGTTGGTGTGCTGGTGTTATGTGTTACTTTCTGTGGTGATGTTCTGACTTTATTTTTAAAAAATAAACCAAAGAACATCTGATGGTAAAAAATCATTAAGTTTCTTTTTGTTGGGTTTTATTTTTGTACAATTTACATGCAGCATGAGATCACATACTTTGAAGTAATGTTTTATGTCTTGTCGCTTTTCTTTCTTCATTGCATGTGAATTTTGAATTATTGTAATTGAGTAGTAAAGTTGCTAAAACAACTCCAGCTAACTGAAATAATCATATCCTTCAATAGATCGATCGATCGATCGATCGATCAATAGATAGATAGATAGATAAACATGGATGGGAGAGGTCAAGAAAGAGAAAAACAGAGTGATGGATAACATTCTATAGATTAAGAATAGATAAAATTTCAACATGAACATTGGAGCAACTTTAATTTTTTTCTCCATCTCTTTGAATAAATTAATGAGACAAATTATTATTTTTGACAGTCTTCAATCAAAAGAAAAATATGTACAATTCTGGATAATTTTCTTGGGGGGGGGGAGAATCATTTAGATATGATGTGACAATGAAAATGTGTTTATGAGTAATAAAATTGGTTCCTGTTTTTATCCATTTCAATATCCATTTCCATAAACTGTACATACAGTATCTGTTTGTCTCTGTGTTTGTCCTGCCAACCTAGCCATTCAAAAACATGTAAATGCAAGTCGATAAATAGGTACCACCTCAGCGGGAAAGTAACAATGTTCCGTGCATCTTCAGTGCATAGTCATGGCACACATGACCATGGAAGCATCTTCAGATAAAGGCTCTTCATTTGTGAATCAAAGATGAGCACCATCAGTTGAGTTGGTCATGACTGACAGAGGAAATCTTTACCTATACCCACTTAAACATTTATCTATAAATATATAAATATATTTTTGTGCATGTATCCTTTCTCTGTCTTTGTCTTTGTCTTTGTCTTTTTGTCAGTCAGCTCTTCTCTGTATTACAAATTAGGAAAGCTATCATATAAGTCAGTACTACTTTTATCTGACCTTGTCTTGGCAATGGTCTCTCAATGCCATTTCCTCTGCTTCTACACTCTTTCTCTTTGGATATTGAGAAAACATTGTTAAAGTAAAGCAATTTCAATATACTTTAATTCACATACGGATTAGTTTCACTCATTATGCTAAATAAGGATTCTAGATTGTCCTAATTCTGATTTACGTCATTGTACTGTCAAATCTATCCTAGCCACTTCTAGGTTTTTTGGAAAGATGAGAAACATTTCCTCCCTCCAAATGTTTATCAAATCAAAGTGTCCAGAACTCAGAACTCAGAACTCAACAAGAATGAACTCAAAAAGAATAAAATAGGATACGTAACTCTACAGTCCCTTTCAACTCTATTATTCTATTCTATTCTATTCTATTCTATTCTATTCTATTCTATTCTATTCTATTCTATTCTATTCTATTCTATTCTATTCTATTCTATTCTACCCTTTCCAAGCAGTTTACAGAGTCAGCCTATTGCCCCCAGTAATCTGGGTCCTCATTTTACCGACCTGGCAGCCGGTGATCAGCAGAAGTAGCCTGCAGTACTGCACTTAACCACTGCATCACCGTGGCTCATCATCAACAATAATAAAAATAAGTGGTTCAATATGTCATGATCTGGAGTTAACTCATTCTGGAGTATCAAACCTTTATTGAAGTAGATGGCCTCCTCCACACCAGACAAAATAAGAAGGAATTATAATGGCCCACTGCCTAGTTCAAGAGTGTTGAACTGTTTTTCCACATTTAAATCGTTACAATCTCAAGAATAAGTTTGGAGGCTAAAAAACAATCAAACTTCCCTGAATTGTTTCTTTCTCGACTCTCAAATTAGGATTATTCTCCTGAGTCAAAGAAAACTCTTTTCTCCAACGGCACATTTTTATGGCCAAGTTTCGTTCCCAATTCCCCTTCTAATTATCAAAATCATGATTATTTATTCTCCTTTGAACAAGGTTCATGGGATTTCCACCACCACAATTAGTGGCTAATCTATGTGACAACAAATGGCATAGACAGCCTGTGATAATCTGACTTGTAACAGCCTCCTGTGATGAGATCAGAGTTTGGGGTAAAGCTGGGCAAATACTCTAGCAGTCTCAAATTGCAGATTGCTCTTCCAAATCTGGGGACAAACTGGACCTTCTTCATTGTAGTTGTGGTCTTTTTTTGATCTCTGAGATTTAGCTCTGTGCTGAAGAAAGAACTCTAGGAAGGATCTCCTGCAATATACTGAATATCAAATGTTGCTGCTGCTGCATACACAGCTTTTTCTGCTTCAGTTTCTGTCTCAAATTCCCTGTGCCAGTACGCTGATGAAATGTCCATTTAAGGTGATCATAGAAGAAAGCAAGTGGTTCCATTACTACAAGCCAGGAGACTACTGGATTACGGGAATAATGTCTGCACTCGCAGCTCTGTTGTACCCATTTTCATTCTCCAAGCCTCCAACCCACCAACTGAAAAGGTAATTGTCAACTCATCCAAGGATTCTGGTGATTGATTTTACCTGCTCCAATGTCTTATATATATATATACATGTATATAATTTTTATTTTATTTTAATACAAACATTTCCCCTTTCAGTAAACAGTGTGTTGTCTGAGTACACATTTTTGTGTCATGACAATTAAAATTTACCACTATATTCATTATTTATATTTATTCTTATATTACTACTAATATTTAACATACCTACTTTCATAACATTTCTCTTCTTAACTTATTTGCCTTTATAATACATTGCTTTAATATTTATTCTCTAAACATTGACAGAATATTATAATAATCAGATTCTTCCTTTCCTTTGATTGCAAGCGTTAATCTGTGTTTCTGTGTATCTTTTCTTTTATGTACACTGAGAGCGTATGCACCAAGACAAATTCCTTATGTGTCCAATCACAGTTGGCCAATAAAGAATTCTATTCTATTCTATTCTATTCTATTCTATTCTATTCTATTCTATTCTATTCTATTCTATTCTATTCTATTCTATTCTATTCTATTCTATACACTCTAATATTTTCTTATAATCATCATATAATCACAATTATACATGTACACTTGGTAGCATCCCTTAATAGCATTCTTGAGGACTGGAAAGAAAAGGATCTTATATAGTTTTTCTGTGTAATTTTGCCACCTCTTCTTAATCTCTTCTGCCTCTTTTATGTCCCTACCGTTTTGGTCCTTTATTATGCCTATCTTTGCATGAAATGTTCCCTTCATATCTCCAATTTTCTTGAAGAGATCTCTTGTCCTCCCTATTCTTTTATTTTCATCTATTTCTTTTCACTGTTCGTTTAAGATGGCATACTTCTAGCTTTTCTCTGGAATACTGTATTCAATTGGGTATATCTTTCTCTTTCATATATATATATGACAAACAAAGACAAACACATCCCCACCACCTACAACACCCACATAACATTCCACATATATATTTTTGCCATCAACAGAATATATAGTAAATTGGATAGATATTAATGAAAAGCTAGTGTTAAAACTTTGACTGAAATATTGAAATCTCTAAAATATTTACATTGTTCATCTCTACACGTAATCTTCCACCCTAGTTACCATCGTCTACCATTATGCTACTTTTCTTTTCCAGCCATTGATACCATTGGTGCCACACTAAATAGTAGTCATTTTCCTCCTTATCCTGGAGTTCCATCGTCAGTTTATCCATCTTTGCACACTGTGATATTTTTGAGATAATTTTATCTTTTGTTGGGAGTTGTTCTGATTTCCAATTTTGGGCAAACAATAATCATGCTGCTGTCAAAATGTGTGTGATAAGGTACTTCGTCTGTTTGGTTTATTGCGCTGTAATCATACCAAATAAAAAGAATTCTGGACTATCTTCTACTTTTAGATTCGTTATTTCCTCAATAATCTTTTTTATAACTTGCCAAAATGTTTGTGCCTTACTACACTTCCACCACGCATGGTAATATGTCCCTTTCTTTGTTTTACACTTCCAGCAGTTTGCGAGGGCATTTGCATGTATTTTAGCTAGTCGAGCCGGTGGTAAATACCATCTGTAGAACATTTTAATTAGATTTTCTTTGTAAGATGTAGCTCTTGTCATTTTAATGTTTTGTTTTCATAATTTCTCCCAATTTGCTAACGGAATGTTATGCCCTATGTCCCTAGCCCATCTTATCATGTTTTCTTTAACTGTCTCTTCTAATAGTCTATATCTAAGAAGATAGTTATCTATTTTGGTTATCATCTTTTGTTCTGTTCCCTGTAGAATTTTGTCCAGTTCATTCAAATTGTTCGAAAATCCATATTGTTTTTTATCTATTGTATATCTTGTGTGTATCTGAGTGTGGGGCCACCAATCAATATTTATACCATCATTTTGAAGTTGCTGTCTTGGGATAAGCTCACCTTCTCGATTTAGTAATTCTTGGTACCGCATCATCTTTCCTGTTTCAAGAGTATTTGAGTGTATTAATGCCTCCATTGGGGACCACTATTTTGGTATTCTGGAATAGTGATTTTTTCTTGATTTCCTGCCAAATCTTTAATAGTGGAGCCCGAATTATATGTCGTTGAAAATACATATGTCATTTATCTGATCCGTCCCATAAGAAGGCATGCCATCCACGCGTTAAGTCGAAACCTTCTAAATATAATGTTCCTTTGTCGTCTAATTTCATCCAGTCTTTGATCCAGGTCAGCCCTGATGCCTTGTAATAGAGTTCCCATTCTGGTAACGCCAGACCTCCTTTATCTCGTGTATCTTGTAATGCTTTGATCTTGATTCTTGCCTTCTTTCCCTGCTTATGTATGTCATTATTGTCTTATTAAGGTTCTTAAAAAAATCTCTTCCCGGGTGTATTGGTAGCACTTGGTATAAATATAGTACTCTTGGTAGTATGTTCATTTTTATTGAGGCAATTTTGCCCATCAGTGACAATTGTAATCTGTTCCAAATTTCCAGATCTTTTTTTATTTGATTTAGTACTTGATATAATTATCTTCTTTGATTGTAGTTGTTTTTGCTGTTAGCCAATTACCTAAATATTTTAGTTTCTTTACTGTTTGGATTCCTAATTCTTCTTCTAATTTCAACCTCTGCGTCTGGGCCATATTTTTCGTCAGTAGTTTCGTTTTTTGTTTATTTATTTTAAGGCCCGCAACTTTCCCATATTCCTTTATCATTTCCATCAATTTGGGTCCGGATAGTCTTGGGTTTTCCAATATGAAAATTACATTGTCTGCAAAAGCAAGTAATTTGTACTCTTCTCCGCAAATCTTTAGACCTTTAATATCTTCTTCTTTCCTAATTTCATTTAATAAAATTTCCAGTGCTATTATGAATAATAAAGGTGACATGGGACATCCTTGTTGGACTCCTTTCTGAATATCAAAAACTTGTGTCATATTGCCATTTATTGTAATTTTAGCTGTTTGGTGGGAGTAAATTTTTTCTATCAATTTGAGAAATTTTTCTCCACAATTCATCATTTTAAGTTGCTTTATATGAAAGGACCAATTCAAATTATCGAAGGATAATTTATCTAGATGTGTGTGATGTAAGGTTCCTGATTCGTCCTGAAGTTGGTGAATAGTTCTTTTTTCTATTTGCTTTTTTAATTTATAGACTAACCAGCGTCCAGTTTTGTTACCGTGTTCGAAGTTTGTCTGCCTTGCCATCCTTATTTTCTGTGCCAATTTGGCTTTTGTAGTTAAGTTCAATTTGTGTTTGGCCAGGTTCAGTTTTTGTTGTGCTGTCTTATTGTTAGGCTGCTGTTGTAATTTAGCTTCTTCTGTCTTAATTTCTTCTATCAAATCATTCCTAATTTTTTGTTTGTCTTTCTTTTGGCCACATATGCAATGGTGATATAGATTTTCGTCGTATCCCATAAATTTTGTAGCGACGTCTGATCCTTTGTATTAATTTGGAAAAATATCTTGGTTTCTTTTTCTATCATTTGTTGATACTCCTTTTCCTTTATTATACTTGTATCCATTTTCCATCTTTTCTGTTTTCGAAAGCCTTTCCATACTATTTTAATGGGACTATGATTGGCCCATATACTAGGCACAATTTCTACATCGTTTGTTTCTTTATTTAATTGAGGTGTCATCCACGCCATGTCCAACCTAGACCACGATTGATGAAAGCCAGAAAAATAAGTATATTGCTTTACTTTGGTACTCAATTCTCGCCAAGTATCATATAAACACATTTCTTGTGTCAAATCTTTGAATATTTGTGGTAATGTCTTCCTTTTAATTTTATTTTTCTTATTACTGTGGTAATCTTCATGTGGGTTTGCAATTGCATTGAAATCGCAGACTATGCACACATTTTCATAATCCAACTTCTTTAACTTGTCATATAGTTCTTTATAAAAATTTGTTTGGTTTCCATTTGGAGCATAAATAGCTACTAACAATATTATTTTAGTTTCCAATTTTACTTCTATTATTAACACTTGGCCTTCCTTATCCGTATGAATTAATTTAGTTCTTATATGGTCTCTAACATATATTACCACTCCCCTTTTTTTACTGTCGCCTAAAGATGTGTATATTGTTCCTAATTTCTTGTTTTCAAGTAATTTTTTCTGTTGTTTTCTTATGTCTACTTCTTGTAGTGTAATTATATCTGCCCCTAATTTCTGCAATTTAGTAAATGTTTGTTGCCTTTTTCTTGGTGAGTTTAGCCCATTTATATTTATCGAAATAAGCTTTAGTTCTTCTTCCATTCCTACTAATTTTATTTGTCTGTAGCTTTGAGTTTTGCTGTGTTCCTTGTGACTCTTTGAGTAGTCCCCGTCATTTCCTCCTTTCCTAGCCTTCCCTTTCTCTGTTCCTTATCTTCCTTGTTATTTGTATCTCTTGGTCACTAAAGTTTTGTTCTTCTCTACTATCTCTGCTGTCCTGCTCTCCTTCATAATCTAGATGTTGATCTACAAATTCTTGGGCTCTTTCTATGGTATCTATGTGAAATTTTCTTCCTTCCCATGATATAAGTACTTCTTCTGGTATAAGCCATCTAAATTTTATCTTGATCTTATTTAGTTCTCTAGTTAAAAAATTATATTCTCTCCTCCTGTCCCTGTCCCTTCTCGGTACTTGTTTTAATGTTAGAACTTCCCTTCCTTTATATGTAACTATCTCCTCCCTCATTTTTCTATATATTTCTTCTTTCATTGTTTTCTTTGTGAATCTAATATGTACTTCTTTGGGAAGTTTGTTTCTTCTCGCGTAATTTGTGAAGGCTCTATAGATTGCATCGATTCCATTTCTTATTTCGTCCTTTTCTTTATGTGTTGCTTTTGCTAATATGTCAATCATAATTTCGCCCAAGTCTTTGTTTTTCTGTTCCTCTATATTTTGGAATCTTAGGTAGAAAGAGGCTTTTTCCATTTCTAAAAATGTCAATGCGTCTTCGGTGTCTTGGCTTCTTATTGCTTGTTGATTTTCCATCCTTTCCAATTTAGTAGCTTTGGCTTCTGTTTTTTCTTCCACTTTATAAATTCTCTGTTCGTTTTCCTTAATGTTTTGTTGGATTTTCATTATTTTCTCATCTATGTTTTTAATATTATCTTTAATTTCCCCTACATCCAATCGTATTTGTTCATGATTCCTTTTGGTTTCATCCTGATTAAGAGTCATCTTATCTTCCATCCTTTTCATTCCCTCTTGAATCATTGCAAGGGCAGCCTGAATATTTTGCATTCCTATGATAGTATTAGTCTTCTCTTTGTCTGTCGTTTCCCCCGTCTTCTGCTATACTGGGGAGGCCATCAATAATGTTTGGATTGTGGATATTTTCTTCGTTGATAGTGGTTGATGTACTTGAAATTGCCATTGCTATTATACGTACTATTCTTGACCACAATTTCATAAAATTGTCAATCACCTAGATTCCTTTTATATCTTGAATAATCAATTATTGTTACAATACTAATTGAGGATAACTCTAATCAACAGTGCAATACAATAATATGAATAGAGAAAAAAGGAAATCAGGGGTGGAGGCAAGGAGGGGGGAGACAACGGGGAGGTAGCAAGTTTCTAGCAATTTATTGGTAACCTGTTTTTTCAGTCAATTGATTGCTTCAATCAATTGAATCAATCAATTAATTTGAAGATATAATACGTTTATCTAACAATTATATACTAATTCTATGTTTCTAAAATTCTAAAATTTAAGCAGTATCAAGTTTTATATACTCTATATATAACCCTTATCCCACCAGCGTCTATTATACCTCTATCAGATTATATATCTATTACAAGTTATCTAAAATAATTAAATTGATTAGCTTCAAATAAATAAATCTGATATACTATAATTAATTAAATGAATATAAATATATAAATTATTTCATTATTAGTATTTGAGAATACAGGTTATTAATTTACTAAATATTAGTCTTCACTTCTACTACGTTATGATATATAATATAGTATGTTAAGATTAGTCCAAACAAGTCTGTTTATTTTCTGCCTTATTTATATATCTTAGTCCTTCTTCAGCAATCAGCGTTCCAAGGTCTGAATCTTCTTTTTCAACTTAAATTTATTTCAATGTCCAGTTTAGTCCACTACAATTCACATTGTGAGATCAGAGTCCAAGTCCAAGATTTTATATCCAGTATCTATTGCACTGTTTGTATTTTTATTCGCCCAATGTCCTCCTTTCGTCGCCATAATCCATATTATATTCAAATAGTCAATGTTTATTGATCACCTAAGCAGAAAGTCTTAATTGTATCCAGTCTTCGCACGAAATGTTGCTAGGAGTGTTGGAGATAACGTTCAACTGTAAAATCCACTTGTTAGAGTTCTTCTGATGTTTGTCCCGTCTCTCTCCTCATTCTCCCATAATCTGTTTGTTTTTCTAATTATCGAATACTGTCCAGTCTATCCAATTAATCCAATCTGTCCAATTGAGACCAATAGATCCAATACAATCGATTCTTTTTTAAAAGTCTGTCCAAAATACTTTCTTCAAGTTCCTGCACACACCCTTCCTCGCAATCTCTCCATTCTCTTCCGTATCTCACGGTCTGCCCTTGTTTCAAATCACTCAGTCCACTCCGCACTTATAAGGTCCGATGAGCTCAAAGCTCAAAGTTCTAAATTGTCTATGAATCTAATTATAATATTGCAAATTAATAGCTACCTCCTTGTTTCCTCTCCATTTACTTCAGCTGATCGAGTTTTTGCACGGACATTCTTCGCTCAAAATGGCTACGTTCCGATCAATCCCTTTGTCGCTGCTTCTCTTGTCTCTTTTTCCAGTTCTCTGCCACTACCGTTACTTCTTGCTATCAGATTTTTCGGTTTTTCTAAATTTTTAATCTCCTGTTGATAACTCTTTTCGATTTCCAACCTTTGCTTCCCACTCACGCAGTTTCCAGCGCCTCTGGTCAGCCCCGAAACACTGATTTTTCCTCACTCTGGATTAAAGGATTTTCTTGAACCTTCGAAGGAGTTGTGATCCCCTCCGAGGTCCTGAGATATTCCCCTTTAAACTATTGATCTCTCCATGATCAATAGCACCTGTTTCGGCTCCAGATGTAGGATTGTTAGGCAACTAGGGACGGACATTCGTTCCTTTCGTTCCTAACGTGCTGAGGTCGCTGCTGGAAGTCCTCTTTCTCCCTTGACTTTCGCTTCCCTTTTTTCCTCAGCTATTTGCAAACCTTCCTCTGACAGCCATTTTGCTTCCTTGCCTTTTTTTTTCTTTGGGATGGTTTTAGTTGCTACCTCTTATACAATGTTGCAAAACTCTGTCCATAGTTCTTCAGGCACTCTGTCTATCAGATCTAATTCCTTAAATCTATTTGTCACCTTTACTGTATATTCATCAGAGATATGATTTAGTTCACACCTGAGTGGTAGGATTTTAATTACATTTTATGGACTGTTGTGTATTGATATGAGTAATATGTTAGCTTTATAAATAGGTAAGTGGATAAAATAAATGCTTTGGTTTTGCAAAAAGTTTATTCTAAGAAGATTGAAACAGTTACAATAGTAAGAAACCATCTCACTTTCTTTTTGAGTAGAAGATGGTGTGGAGGTTTCTTACTATTGTAACCAATTTCCTTACCTGGCTCCTGGACTATAAAAATACTTTTCCTCATTTTTTCCCTCCAAGTCATAATATGGAGAAAAAGGCAGAATGAGTTCTGGTGATTTTGATAGGATTCCTTTGATCCTGACATAACAAGCTTGCTATCTCTCTCTGATTTTTTTTTTATTTTTTTTTTTGGCAAGAAGCTCCTAGTGGTGTCAATGGGACTGTTCTTTTCAGAGAAATTTCAAAAAGGTCTATCACTTGCAAAATTCAAATAAATTGAATAATTTAATTGAAATATCAACTTGCAAAGCATCCCAGGCCTGCTCTCGAGTTGCCATAGGCAAGTGGGATGGGAAACCAACAAAACAGCACAGCAGCCAAAGACAAATGCACATTCTAGAATTATATCTCTCAAGGCTGTATCCCAGGGTTATCACAGCAGCTGGAGGGGAGTGATCTCTACAACCCACAAAATTGCTCCGTTGGCAAATGTGATTGATGACACACCATGCGGGGAGGAGGAAAACAAGCTCATGGTTGGGGCATTACTGACGTGAGGTCAGAATTGGCTTCACTTGGGAAAGTGCCTACATGAAGCTCCTAATAACTAACTGGATTTCTTTTGAAGCTCAGTTTGAGGCTCATGATTTAATTAGGGCATCTGTCGGATCCCTGACATGAATAAGGAGAAGTTGATTATCTTTTTGGCATTGCACTATAAGATATAAAACTACAGTAAATATGACATGCTTTCATGAAAATAAAAACTGAAGATCTATTTCTTTCTTTATTGGAATTTGTGAAAGAAAAATGAGAACAAGAATAAGAGAATATAAATTCAATGACAGGGATGATAGCAGTTGTGAAATTCTATTTTATACTACCAGTTATGTGGGCGTGGCTTGGTGGGCATGGTGTGGCTTGGTGGGTGTGGCTTGGTGGGCAAGGCAGGGAAATGATGCTGCAAAATCCCCATTACCACACCACTCTGGAGCCAGCCGGAGGTGGTATTTGCCACTTTCCCAAACTACTTAAAATTTTCACTGCCGGTTCTCCAGAATCTGCCAGAACCTGCTGAATTTTACCACTACACGATAGGCACATTAGTGCACTTATGCATGCTCCCTCTACTGACCATTATAATGTAAGTTCCACAGAAGTCCATTTGTGACTGAAACTGTGGAAATTTGTAGCTGAGACAACTGAATCAGGTAGGGCATTCCAGGCTTTGACAATTTACATGGTGTTTAAAGCAATTGTTCCCACACATATTATTGCGATTAAAACAGAAAAGGTCATTTACAGGTAAAATATTATTACGCATAATTCTGAACTCAATATCTAGGCCTGACTACAAGCGACACAGCTCTAAGTTATCCAAAACGAGAATTTCGAGCCTAGTAGCATAGGGAATTCTGTTGTGTACAGAAGAATGCAAGACTTTTCTCATGAAATACTTGTGAACCCGCTCAATTCTACCGATGTCAGATATATGGTGGGGAATCCAAACAGTTGAACTCTAAGATTGGTCTGGCATAAGTTTCATAAGCTCTAATGAGCAATACAATGTTTCCAGAAAAAAAAGCTTCGCCAAATTAACCTTACAACTCTTAATGCTTTTTTAGCAATGCTTTTACAGTGAGCTTTGGAGGATAGATCATCAGAGATAAGTACTCCTAGGTCCTTAACAAGGTGAGGGTCATCTACTAGATCAATGCCACCTATCTTTTTTTTTTTAATTAAAAAAGTTTTACAATACAAAAGTTCCCTCCCCTGACTTCCGCTACACATTTTTTAAAGCAAAACAGCAAAAATTTATAACAAGAAGAAAAGCAAAAACTATGATGTATTCAAATTCTAAATTGAAAAAAAAAAGTTTTGGAGGAAGAGAAAAGAAAGAAAGAAAGAAAAGAATTTTTTTAAAAAAGCCCATAGATATTAATATTTATCTAAAGTTAACAATATTATAGTAAAAAAAACACCCAAAAATAATAACCATTATAATATTTAAGCCAATTTTTAAAAAAATTATACCTTTCTATAAACCATTGGTATTAACATTACTAATCATATGCGAAACTCAATCCCCCATCTAATAAACCATAATAGAACCTGCATATTCATATCAAATAATATACTAATCATACGCCAAACTCAATCCCCCATCTAATAAAAACATAATATAACCTGCATATTCATATCAAATAATTTGAAAACATACAATATAATATAATTATGCATATGTTATTATAATCATACAATTACATCCAAAAAGAAGTTTTTCTTTTTCCATAATCCAAATTTCAATCTTCTCTTCATCTTGATTGAAGTTAAATATTCTTTCTTCACATATATCCAATTCCAATAAGCTTCATCTTCTATCTGCCCCATCAGCAAAATAAAGCATTCCACATAAACCCCCCGTGTGACTTTATATAGATAATATCCAACCACGAAAATATTCATTCCTCTAGGTAGAATCATTCAAACTAGCTTATTCTATTCCACCAAGAAAAAACCCAATGCAGCTCCTCCAAGCCTTGAAGGAAAAAAAGAAAAAATTTTTCTAGAAACTGCATTCCCAGATGTTCTTTTAAAACTCTTTCAAGTCCTGTCACCCTTTGTTGTTCGTTCCTTCTGGTTGTGAGATGTTTTCATTTCCATTCTTTTCTCCTAGATGATAAATTCCAAAAAAAAAAAACCTATAATAGGGTAATCACAGATCGCTGCTACTATTGCAGCAATCTGTTAAACTTACTCAGGATGTTAAATCCAATTCAGGATAATAAAATTTTTATGAGTCTCCAACTCAGGATGAACTCTTTATAATCCATGAATCCAACTCAGTATAAACTTTAAAAATTTTATAACCTATTTCCAAATCTTTCAATACTTTCTGATAACAGCTGTAACTGCTGAAACAATTCATGACACTCAACATTTTCCAATCAAGTTTCCTCATTAACTTCTATTTCCTGTTGTTTAACATCACCACCCATTTCTTGAGGAGCGTTGGACCTCTGCTGCTGTTCGTCTCGGGTTGTAATATTTTTTAAATCTTGCTCCAGCAGTTCAAGGTCCGGTGCTCCTGCTCTAGATTCACTGGGATGTTCAATTTTTTCATCTGAAAGGTCCATAATAGGATCCTCTGAAGAACCCCCTTGTACTCCTTTTTCTTTTAACATTCTTTGAATCTCTTCCTTCTGTTTACCTTTTGCAGACTCTCTTTCTTGTTTCTTATTCTTAACATATTCCGGGGCTCCCTTAAAGATATTTTTATAAAAATGTTCCGCTTTTTCAATAGTATTCAAACAATATTTCACACCATGGTATCTAAAAATCATCTCTCAATCTTCTATCAGTAAAGTAAACAACAATGTCTCTGGGCAAATTCCTTTGTTTAGCTACACGTGAGTTGACTCTGTAGACTTTCTCTATACAGCCAAGAATTATCTCATCTTCTAGCTTTAGTAATTCAGCAAAAACCTTTGCACAAATTGATCTTAAGTTTTCTCTCTTATTTTCTCTTATACCTCTTAATCTGATTGCTGATTCCATAGTTTTAATTTGAAGCATAATGATATCGTTCTGTATGTTCTGATTTCGAACCTCAGCTTCCACAAACTTTTCTTGTATTTCTTGTATCTGAGAGTCAAATTTACTGCTGATCTCGGTCACTTTCTCCCCCATTTCAACCACCACACTTGAAAGATCCGAGATTACTTTGGTAATAGTTTGACTTAATTGGTCATACTTCCCAGAAACCAACTCCTCAAGATTCTTCTGTGAATTTTTTATTTTGTCAACAACACTCAATAAAGAACTTGTTATGAAATCTTTTAAGTCCCCCTCTGCCAATCCATGCAGATGAATCATTTCAGCTTTGTCCTTCAGCTGGCTCATAGGGGAGCCCCCCCTTCCTTTAAGTTTGTGAGTCATCTTTACTTTACTTTTTACTTTACTTTACTTTACGTTTTAAAAAAGACCAAGAAGGTTCTTCTTACTTCAATTAAAAAAAAACAGAGAAAATCTATTTAAATCAACCTTTGTTTCTTTAATTCTTCTCAATATAAAAATGTTTCTTTTAAAATCTCTCAGCACAAAGCACTGCTTTCACTTTCCACTCTCATTTTTCTTCCAACAGAGCCTGTCGCCATCTTAAAAGCACTTTCACTCTTCATCCTCTCCTTCCCTTTTCTTTTCCTTCCTCCAAAAAAATCAGTAAAAAAAATCATACTTGCATTAGACTTGCCTTCTTTCTTATCCAGCTTTTTTTTCTGTTGTCAATTCAGTCGTGGTGTTGCTCATGACGTCTGGCTCCGCTAATTAACTAATTAGCAGAGATCCCTCTCGGTGCGGAGCATACTCTGGGGGTGGATAGGGAGCCATCGCCACCTATCTTATACTTGACATTCTGATTACATTTACCAATATGAAAGACAGAGCATTTGTTAATCAAAATTTGACCATTCAGAGTCATAATTGTGATCACTTTGCAAAACAACAGAATTATCTGTAGAATTGAATAATTTTACATCATCGAAAAAATAGTGCAATTGCTTTTAAGTTGATCACATAAATGGTTGATATAGAGGAAAAAAAGATAATGAAATTTCTTATGTTGCAGTGAAAGCAACTTCTACAACATTGTGCCCTTCTTCTTGGCTGTTCATGAAGTCAACCAGAATTCAAGGCTCTTACCCAACATCACCCTGGGCTACAGCATGTACGAGAACTTTTTCAATGCAAGAATGACATATGAGGCTACGCTGGATGTGCTCTCTACAGGACAGGAGAACATCCCAAACTACAGATGTGGAAGACAAAAGAACCTGCTGGCGATTCTTGAAGAGATGGATTCTGAACTCTTTGATCATATTTCCAATGTCTTGAGCATCTATAAAATTCCACAGGTATAAAGCCAAATGAAATTAATTCCGTGCTGTAAATTGTTCATATTTGCCTAGAAGGCAGCACTTGTATATATTTCTCTAAATAAATTGAAAGTCAGAGAGTAAATATTAGAAGATTTGAAAGAATTGTTAATTCACGAGGTATATGTCTATACATAAAGTGATGGGCTGCTGCAGGTTTGGACCAGTTTTAGCAAAGTGTTGGTTCCGGCGATGAGTTGTCCCTGCCCACCTAGCCACCCCCACCCTATCCTGTCCTATATTTCCATGTTTCTCAGCTCAGCTGATTTGCGTGGCATGGTGGATTTCCACCCCTCAGCTGTTTTACTTACCAGGGCAGCCCTAGAAGGTAAGCTATAGAGCTTGATATTGGTATAATTTGAGCGCTGTACACGAACGCAAAATGTGCACTCACAGAACCAGTTGTTAAACCGGTTGCAGTCCACCACTGTGTTTGTCTGTCTGTCAGTCTGTCTGTCTGTCTGTCTGTCTGTCTATCTATCTATCTATCTATCTATCTATCTATCTATCTATCTATCTATCTATCTATCTATCTATCTATCTGTAGGTCTTTGGTTATACGGGTTTTCTCCCGTGTAAAATTGGAAGTGTCTTGGCGACATTCCAGTGAAATCACATTCGTCATCTTCAGGCTGGTGTTTTCAGCTTCATGCTTCTAGGAGCAATGTGTGATCGCAACTGTTTCTTCCTTTTAACTGCTAGTGGGTGTGTGAACTGATTGGTGGGAGCTTGGCTGTGCTCTAATTGGATAGGGGGTTGGCTGTGCTCTGATTGGATGGGGGTGTGTTCTGTTTGGGTGGGCTCTTGGTTGTGCTCGGGTTAGTCTGAGTTGCAGGGGGATTTGAGCTGGTCAGCTGTGTTGCTGCTGTTTGGCTTCGCGTTCGTGGTCATGCCACATGATCCTGGTGGGTGTCAGTCTGTTTCATGCATGGATTGGAGGGGCGTAAAGTGGCTAGTGATGCAGCTGCAGTCTGGCTTCTGGTCCATGGTCATGCTTCATCCTCAGTGTGGGTTTGAGTCTGCTTTCTGCATGGATGTGTGGTGGTGACATCCTGTGTGGCTCTTGTGAGTGTGGGTCTGGTGTCATTACTCGTGTGAGGGACTCGTTTGTCAAGAAGGGCAGGTTTCCAAATGGCTGGTAGGCAGGAGGTATCATCTCATTTATTCATGCTGTGTGGGCGTTTTTCTATCTCAATGGGTTCTCTGATTATTCTGTTGTTGAAGTGTTCAGTTTTGGCAATATTTCTTGTCTTTTTGAAGTCAATTTCATGTCCTGTGGCTTTAAGGTGTTGGATCAGGGAAGAAGTTGGTTCTTCACACACACACACACACACACACACACACACACACACACACACACACACACACACTTTGGCTTTGAGCCATGTGGCCAGCAGCCCTCTGGTAGTAGAAAA
This sequence comes from Coluber constrictor foxii, assembly GCA_038048745.1. NCBI lineage: Eukaryota > Metazoa > Chordata > Lepidosauria > Squamata > Colubridae > Coluber > Coluber constrictor. The sequence goes on along the minus strand of CM075959.1, from coordinate 253,028,038 downwards.
GGCCTGGGTATGAACATTGGGAATTTTGAAAATTATGATGTTTAAAAAGTAAGACTTTGTCATAGAATGTATAAGGGTTGAATCAGTGACTTTTAAACATTTTGAGAATTTAGTGACCAATACAAAAGAGATTTTCTTTCTTCACAGAATCATAGAATAAAAACTCCAACTCCTTACACAGAGGAGGAATGGTCAGGCCACTACAGATGAATTGCTGTCCAAGTTTTCCTTGAAAATAAGTAGCGGTGGAGCTCCAGGAGGCAGGCTGTTCCAACTCTTAATAACTCTCACAGTGAGGAATTCCTCATTTTTTTATAACTTGAGACTGAAGTAAAAAAATTCAAAAGAAAGATATGAAAAAACAATGAATACGTCAAGATAAGTAGAAGGCACCTCCAGAAAGCAGCTTTTACATACTTTGTCAAATGTACATAAAAAAATAGTGTTCATAAAAAAGGCTTAGCACCAAAGAACTGAGGCCTTTGAACTATGGTAGTGGGAGAAGACCCCTGCGAGTCCCTTGGACTGCAAGGTGATCAACCGGTTACTCCTAGATCAGGGATCCCCAACATTTTGGACCTCAGGGACAACTAAATTCATAATTTTAAATCCCATGGATTGCTAATATGATCTGCCTAATGACTGGCTGGATGGGTGTGGTCAACTTGATGTCACTCACGTCAAGGGGCACCTTGCCAGCCTCTACTTGCCACTCCTCGTCTACCCACCTGGGATCCTTAGGGCCTCCATGGTCAGCCAATTTCAGGCCATGATGCAGTCTCACTGGAACAAGGCCCTCTGGCTCTTTGCTACCAGTGGCACTTCCCTCCAGCCTCCGCCCAAAGCCTCACTCCAGGAGGCGGAAACAGACCCCAAGTTGGAATTTCTTCCCCCTCTGACCCACACAAGAAGACCCCAACGTGGGAGATTCTTTGCAGCAACACAAACGTTCATTGCACGTGTCCGACCCAGGAGCCATAGTTTGAAGACGCCTGATTTAGTGCAATAGAAAAAATGCAAATAATTTTTCTGAAGACCACCAAAATTTTCTTGTGGACCACCAGTGGTCCACGGACCATTAGTTGGTGACCACTGTCCTAGAGGGGATCAACTCCCATGGGGCCATACAGGGGCAATTCTATAGGTTCTGTTTTGAGTCCATGTTTGGTTGAGCCTTGCTGGATGGTGATGTAATGAAAGGGCTTTGGGATTGTTATTATGGTTCTGCCTAAAGTAGATAGATCTTTCTTATGTAGAATAGACTGGCTCAGGCCTTAATGGCCCGTTGACAAAGGTGGGATGGGGCGGAGTTTCTGCCTCCCTTTTAGGGGAAATATTCTTCCCTTTCAATAAATCATAAAATGTCTCATTTTCTTAGGAGGGGTTGGGTACTAACTTCTACACTACCAATACCTTCTCTTTTATCTTAGATAAACTCTAATGTCATCAACCAGACGGCTGAGCAAAATCATCGTTTTTCTTCTTCATACCGGATGACTCCAAACCAAGAACCTCCTTACTCAGCTATTGTCCAGCTGCTCCTGCACTTCCAATGGACGTGGATCAGCCTCCTTTCTCAGGACAATGAAATAGGAGAAAAATTCAAAAGACGCTTTGAAGTTCTTGCTCTAAAAAATGGAATTTGCATTGTCCTCTCAGGAACCGTCCCAGAAGCAAATATGCAGACAAGTGCAGGAGAAACTCACATACAAGAAAAAATGGAAAAGTTCCTTTCTCTTATCAAGAGTCAAATAAAAATTATAGTATGCCAACTGGATTTTCAGGCGTCAGGAATCTTAGCAGTAATAATACAAACAATTGATAGGACTAATACATCCACTGTGGGAAAAGTGTGGATTGCAACAACTTTGACAGTTTTAAGTTTAGGTGTTTTTGACCTCTTGGTTGATCTCCAGAATAAAAATGCTTTGTTTTCCTTCCTCATCCAGACAAAGAGAAGGACTCAGTATTATGACAAATCTTATGCATCCATGGTCTCATTGTATGGAAAGAAAGCATTCCAATGTTCTTATTCAAGTCCTGTGTTATCTAAGAAAGTTTGGAAAAAATGCAGAGAAAAAGAGAATTGGGAATTCCCAACCCATGATGTGATTACAAGAATCCTGTCTCAGGATTCCTCCAGTATTTCCGAAATAATTCAAATTGTGGCCTGGGTCCTCAGTGCTGCTTCTTCCTCCCAACATTGTAAGAGGAGAATGCAAGTTGGAGACCATCAACCACCCCAGATTGTACAGCCATGGCAGGTACAATTCCAATTCCTCAATATTAAAGTAGATGTAGAAAGGGGTGAGATATTCCAAAGAGCAGTTACCCAGTTTGTGGTATTTGAGAGTGAATGTCAACCCTGAAACTCACCTGACCGAGGCTATGTTGGAGGCTTCAGTGTTGCCACATTGGAGCTGAGAGGTAGAGAGGGAGGGGGGAATAGACACAGCTGGAGTTTTGTAGCAAAAAAAAAAACAAAACCAAAAAACTTTCTCCTGGAAAGCAAGGACATTCCCACTGATAGCCGGAGGGAGGATGAGTGAAGTCACCAGGCAACTGGATGACACTTTGACTGGACCATGTGACTTATTGTTTAGCAAGGGGAGGAAAACTTTTACTTTAATTAGCTGAAAACTGTGGGAACATTTAGAGTCAGTTTTCACCAGCCTGTGCCTATATGATATGTCCAATAAAACTGATATTTGAGTAACCTGCTTGCCTAAGAGTCTGGTTTGCTATGGATGTATTATTTGGAACCCTTTACATTAAACCATCTCTAAATGGTTTCCAAGTTTTTTTAATTATATTTTTTCATTTTTAAGAACCATATCAATGCCTGAACAGTGTGGCACCCTGAGTGAATTACATTTTGGTACAAAAAAAATAATATTCATCATATTTGCTACAGTTGAAAGCATATATAGTTCTTGTAATATTACACATATTTTGTTGAATTATAATCTTACATTATTAGTTATTCCATATTTCCATATTTTATTTTTATACCAGTCACCATATTCTGAGTGTCATTCCTTTTACTGCAAATAAAATATTAATAATTATAATTGTTAAAATTAACAGGCTTTTATGGTTTTAACAGGTTTTTATATTTAACAGACTTTTTTGGTTCTAATAGTAATACACATATTTATGCTCAACTATAATCCTCCATTAATTAATTATTCAATATTTCAATATGTTATGTTGAAGGTAAGCGGGCATGTGTGGGGCACCAGGGATGACTGCTACTGGTTCAGCGAACTGATGCCAATCATCCCTACCGGTTCCCCCAAACCAGTCCAAACCAGTAGGATTTTACCCCTGCTGTAACTGTTCTCGGTATGTTTTAGCCTCCAGCCCCCTAATCATTTTTGTTGCTCATCTCTACAGTCTTTCCAGAGTTTCAATATCGTTTTTATATTCTGTTGACCAGAATTGGATGCAGTATTCTAAATATGGTCTTACTAAGGCTTTGTAAAGCAATATTAGAACTTCATGTGATCTTGATTCTATTCCTTTATTAACACAGTCTAGGATTGCATTGGCTTTTTTGTCTGCTGCTACACATTGTTGGCTCGTATTTAAGTGATTGTCCACTGGGACTCCAAAATCGTTCTCACAGTTACTGGCAAGCCAAATTTCACGTAGTCTTTACCTATATTGTTGGTTTTTCTTGCCTAAGTGTAAAACCTTACTTTTATCTATGTTGAATTTCATTTTGTTAGGTAGGGGCCCAGTTCAATTTGTCAAGATCCTTTTGGATCTTGAGCTTGTCTTCTGGGGTGTTGCCAGTTTAGTGTCATCTGCAAATTTGATGAGTTCCCCTTCAATTCCCTTGCCTAGATCTTTTTTGAAGATATTGAAGGGCGCTGGGCCTAAAATGAAAACTTGGGGTTCCCCGTTGCTTACTTCCCTCCATGTGGATGAGGTTCCCCAGAGGACTACATGTTGAATATAATTTGTTAGCCAGGTACAAAGCTACCTAATGGCATTGTTATCTATTCCATGTTTTCAAGAATGTGAGATAATGAATTACTTGATGAGGGGATAGATGGGGAACTCATCAGATTTGCTGATGACACCAAGTTGGCAGGAATAGCCAACACTCCGGAAGATAGGCTTAAGATACAGAAGGATCCTAACAGACTTGAACATTGGGCACTATCTACTATTGCTCAATAGTAGTAAAAGTGAGGGGGATCTTGGAGTCCTAGTGGTCGACCATCTAAATATGAGCCAACAGTGTGCAGCAGCTGCCAAAAGAGCGAAAATAATTGTGGGTTGCATAAACAGAGGGATAGAATCAAGATCACGGGAAGTGTTAATAACACTTTACAATTCCTTGGTAAGGCCATACTTGGAATACTGCATCCAGTTTTGGTTGCCACAATGTAAAAAAGATTTTGAGACTCTAGAAAGAGGTCAGAGAAGAGCAACAAAGATGATTAGAGGACTGGAGGCTAAAACATATGAAGAACAGTTGCAGGAACTGGGTATATCTAGTTTAATGAAAAGAAGGACTAGGCGTGACATGATATGTTCCAATATCTCAGGGGCTGACACAAAAAAGTGGGAGTCAAGCTATTCTCCAAAGCACCTGAGGGAGGGGGGGACAAGAAGCAATGGGTGGAAACTAATCAAGGAGAGATGCAACCTAGAACTAAATTTCCTGACAGTTAGAACAATTAATCAGTGGAACAACTTGCCACCAGAAGTTGTGGATGCTCCAACACTAGAAGTTTTTAAGAAGATGTTGGATAACCATTTGTCTGAAGTGGTTTTTGGTTTCCTGCCTAAGGAGGGGGATGGACTAGAAGACCTCCAAGGTCACTTTCAACTCTTCTCTTCTCTTCTCTTCTCTTCTCTTCTCTTCTCTTCTCTTCTCTTCTCTTCTCTTCTCTTCTCTTCTCTTCTCTTCTCTTCTCTCCTCTCCTCTCCTCTCCTCTCCTCTCCTCTCCTCTCCTCTTCTCTTCTCTTCTCTTCTCGTCTCTTAATATTTGAAAAAGAGCTGCAAATTCCTGGAGAATGACTGGAAGAACATTCCCATGAAATGCTGAATCAATCTGTTTCAGACTGTAGTGGTGATTTGAAGAGGTTGAATTATTCAGAGTAACTCCAATCCAGAATAACATTGAATAAAGGCTCAAATTGGAATGTTTTTTCCCCCTGCAGCTTCATAAGTTCCTGAGAAACTTCCAAAATCACAATATTTCCAGAGATGGGATTTCTTTTGATGAAAATGGAGTTCCTGTTGGAGACTTTGATATCATGCAGTGGACATCAGTTTTGAACAAATCAGACATGGGGGTGAAAATCGGGAATGTAGAAAGACAAGCCTCTTCAGAAATCAAGATTTCTGTCAATCAAAGTGCCATTCAATGGCCAACTTTATTTAAGAAAGTAGTTGAGGCTCCTTGGATTTTGCTCATCTATTTATCTCCATCTGCTCAGAAGTATTTCTTATTGAGGCCAATTGAAATAACTTCCAAATAAGAGAATTTAAAGCCTCATTAATTCATTAGATATCATTTTACTTTAGAGGTTATACAACAATCTATCACACTCTGGAACCTGCTGCATTGTATTGCGGGGTTTGCAATCTACATTATTAAACTGGAATATGCTGCCATAATTTATAGTACATCAAATTATCTTCTTTTCAGTAAGAGAAAATCCAGAATGTCTATGGAGATTCTCAGTCATCCAGGTCACGGTTGTGCCAAAATGGCTTTTTCAAAAGGCACCTAGACTTTGTTTTCCCTTGAAGATGTTTCACTTCTCATCCAAGAAGCTTCTTCAGTTCTGACTAAATGGTGGAGGATGAAAAGATTTGGGACTGCTGAAAAGACAGTGTTGTAACCACAGTCATTTGCACTATTCATGTGACCCTGAGGGCACAGATAAATTCCAAGTGGCCTCAACAATTTTCAGGAAGACTGCTAACGACCAAATGACTGTACAAAATATAAATTCTTCCATACTCCACCATTTAGTCAGAACTGAAGAAGCTTCTGGAATGAGAAGCCTAAAGTCTTCAAGGGAAAACAAAGATCCGTTGTCTTTTGAAAAAGCACCTTTGGGAGAAAAATCCAGAATATGAAGGTTTAGCCCACTGAATTGCATAAGAGAAAGATATCACTAAGAATGTGGCAAAGGAAATGTGGGCGGCTAAAAAAGTCATTTACATATGATGATACAATGATTGGTTGTAGGAGAGAAAGATAGGGACTCTCAACAAAACTAGATGTTGGAGGTTTCCCGAGAAAGCAAAGATGGAGAAAATATATATACTGTATTTTTTGGAGTATAAGGCACCCGTCTTATAGGGGAAAGTGAAATAATAATGTTTATTTCTGTGTTAATGTTGCTTGAATGTGCTGAAGATCAAAGTAAGGAGTAGTCGATATAAAGGAAATTAGATTATTTAAGTAGATTAAGATAAAGTTAGAATATATGTAAATAATAAGAAAGGGACACCTTACATGAGCTGTTAACAAGAAAAAAATGATCGGTATATAAGTGTTGTCTGTTTTCTGTTTGTTTTAATGTGTTTAAAATAAAAAAAACTTTTTAATTAAAAAAAAGACACCCCTCCCAACTATTGCATTTTTTGCCCTCCCCAGTCCCCTAGGAGCACTCTACAGGCCTCCCAAACCCTCTGTGCATCCATTTTTGGGAAAAACAGGCCCATTTTTTGCAAAAACGAGATGTGCAGTGGTTTTCAAGGAGCCTGCAGAGTGCTCCTAGGGGGCTGGGGAGGACAAAACCTTTTTTTTCTTGTTTTCCCCTCAAAATCTTGGTGTGTCTTATAGTCCGAAAAATACGGTAAGCATTCTCATACATGCCCTAAGGAGAAACACCTTTTGCAATGGAACTATTTTCCTTTGGAAAAGAGAATGAGGAAATGAGTCTCTTTTGGGATCTACAAAGGAGGTTGATAGAGAAAGAGGATGACCTTTCATTTGCCCCTTGCAAGTAGAATAATTAAAGTTCATGCCACTACTTCTTGACTGATTTTGCTCAATGTTCTCTTGGGCTTCTGGAAACAAGCTGGTTTCACTTAAACCTTCTAATTTATATATCACCCTGACTAATTTTTCTGTTTACGTTTAGATGGTGCCTTATTCAAGATGTACGGAAAGTTGCTCCCCAGGTTATGCCAAGCTTGTGAGACAGGGAGCCCCAGTTTGCTGCTACGACTGTTCTCTGTGTATGGAAGGAACATTCTCTGGACAAGAAGGTACGGTAGATGGCTCGAAAAATAACCCCAAAAAATTCAAGATACAATCAATATTCTATCTTGTTTTTGGGGGGAGTATTTGATCAAGAAGTAAGAAAAACATTACATTTCTCGAAGGCATCCACAAACTTCAAAGATTGGGCACTATCGCCAAATTTGGATGACAATCTGAGCATTAAAATAAATAAAAAAAGGTTGTTGATTTCTACTGAGTTGTTACTTTCTTGCTTTGTTTTAGGAAAGAAGTTTTGAGAACAGATAATCACATTCATCTTCAGCCTTTAAAAAGAGTGTTAACTAATGTAGTATCATATGGATATCCCTGGGCAGAAATATTATATTATTCTTTGAAAATGAAGCAATTGATTTCTGATACGGTTTTTATGCTCCTACAGCTGCAGAAACAGATTTATGCTTACCATTTTTTTCTCAGATGCAGCCCATTGTGAAAAGTGTCCAGATGACCAGTATTCCAATAAGAAGCGAGATCAGTGTGTCCCCAAAAATATAAGCTTCTTATCCTATCAAGAATTGTTGGGACTCATCCTGGCTTTCTTTGCCATCGCTTTATCCCTAACCACCACCTTTATTCTGGGAATCTTCATGAAATACCGAGACACTCCCATAGTCAAAGCCAACAACTGTGAACTCACCTACATCCTCCTGGTTTCACTCCTGCTTTCTTTCTTGACCTCCCTTCTATTCATCGGTCGCCCCGTGAAAATGACCTGTCTCCTTCGACAAACCATTTTCAGTGTTGTTTTCTCAGTTGCTGTGTCTTCCTTGCTGGCCAAGACTGTCATGGTGGTGGTGGCCTTTCTGGCCACCAAGCCAGGCAGCAGCATGAGGAAATGGCTGGGGAAGAGTCTGGCCAACTCTATTGTTTTATCCTGCTCTGGTATTCAAGTAGGCCTCTGTATGATGTGGCTGGGAGTCTTTCCCCCATTCCCAGATTCTGACTTTCATTCCCAACCAGAACACATCCTGCTGCAGTGCAATGAAGGCTCCGTCACCATGTTCTACTCTGCTCTTGGCTACATGGGGTTTTTGGCTGCCATCTGTTTCTTGGTGGCATTTCTGGCTCGAAATCTGCCAGGGGCTTTTAATGAAGCCAAACTGATCACCTTCAGCATGTTGGTTTTTTGTAGCGTTTGGATCTCCTTTGTTCCCACTTATCTGAGCACCAAAGGGAAATACATGGTAGCCGTGCAGATCTTCTCCATCCTGGCCTCTGGCCTGGGTTTACTGGGCTGCATCTTTATCCCCAAATGCTACATTATTATCCTGAGACCTGACATGAACACCAAAGAACATCTCATGATAAAAAGTCATTAAGTTTCCTTGTGTCGGTGTTTATTTTTCTACAGTTTACATGCAGCATAAAATCACATATTTTGAAGTAATGTCCCATGTGAATTTTGAATTATAATAATTGAGTAGTAAAGTTGCTAAAACAACTCAAACTATCTGAAATAATCATATCCTTCAATTGCCCTAATGTGAATTCATATTATGACATTAATAAAATTTCTGAAACCAGGCCAGATAAACTGTGACCAGAGATGTTCTGATATGGTTTTAGAGTAAATTAAAGATTATGGCTAATGATGATGTGTGTTTTTGTTACTATATAGGTTGGTGTGCTGGTGTTATGTGTTACTTTCTGTGGTGATGTTCTGACTTTATTTTTAAAAAGTAAATCAAAGAACATCTGATGGTAAAAAATCATTAAGTTTCCTTTGGTTGGATTTTATTTTTGTACAGTTTACATGGAGCATGAGATCACATACTTTGAAGTAATGTTTCATGTCTTGTCGCTTTTCTTTCTTCATTGCATGTGAATTTTGAATTATTGTAATTGAGTAGTAAAGTTGCTAAAACAACTCCAGCTAACTGAAATAATCATATCATATAGATAGATAGATAGATAGATAGATAGATAGATAGATAGATAGATAGATAGATAGATAGATAGATAGATAGATAGATAGATAAACATGGATAGGAGAGATCAAGAAAGATAAAAACAGAGTGACAGATAACATTCTATAGATTAAGAATAGATAAAATTTCAACATGAACATTGGAGCAACTTTAATTTTTTTCTCCATCTCTTTGAATAAATCAATGAGACAAATTATTATTTTTGACAGTCTTCAATCAAAAGAAAAATATGTACAATTCTGGATAATTTTCTTGGGGAGGGAAATCATTTAGATATGATGTGACAATGAAGATGTGTTTATGAGTAATAAAATTGGTTCCTGTTTTTATCCATTTCAATATCCATTTCCATAAACTGTACATACAGTATCTGTTTGTCTCTGTGTTTGTCCTGCCAACCTAGCAATTCAAAAGCATGTTAATGCAAGTAGATAAATAGGTACCACCTCAGAGGGAAAGTAACAATGTTCCGTGCATCTTCAGTGCATAGTCATGGCACACATGACCATGGAAGCATCTTCAGATAAAGGCTCTTCATTTGTGAATCGAAGATGAGCACCGTCAGTTGAGTTGGTCATGACTGACAGGGGAAATCTTTAGCTATACCCACTTAAACATTTATCTATAAATATATAAATATATTTTTGTGCATGTATCCTTTCTTTGTCTTTGTCTTTTTGTCAGTCAGCCCTTCTCTGTATTACAAATTAGGAAAGCTATCATATAAGTCAGTACTACTTTTATCTGACCTTGTCTTGGCAATGGTCTCTCAATGCCATTTCCTCTGCTTCTACACTCTCTCTCTTTGGATATTGAGAAAACATTGTTAAAGTAAAGCAATTTCAATATACTTTAATTCACATACGGATTAGTTTCACTCATTATGCTAAATCAGGATTCTAGATTGTCCTAATTTTGATTTACGTCATTGTACTGTCAAATCTATCCTAGCCACTTCTAGGTTTTTTGGAAAGATGAGAAACATTTCCTCCCTCCAAATGTTTATCAAATCAAAGTCTCCAGAACTCAGAACTCAGAACTCAACAAGAATGAACTCAAAAAGAATAAAATAGGATATGTAACTCTACAGTCCCTTCCAACTCTTCTATTCTATTCTATTCTATTCTATTCTATTCTATTCTATTCTATTCTATTCTATTCTATTCTATTCTATTCTATTCTATTCTATTCTATTCTATTCTATTCTACCCTTTCCAAGCAGTTTACAGAGTCAGCCTATTGCCCCCAGTAATCTGGGTCCTCATTTTACCGACCTGGCAGCCGGTGATCAGCAGAAGTAGCCTGCAGTACTGCACTTAACCACTGCATCACCGTGGCTCATCATCAACAATAATAAAAATACGTGGTTTAATATGTCATGATCTGGAGTTAACTCATTCTGGAGTATCAAACATTCATTGAAGTAGATAGCCTCCTCCACACCAGACAAAATAAGAAGGAATTATAATGGCCCACTGCCTAGTTCAAGAGTGTTGAACTGTTTTTCCACATTTAAATCTTTACAATCTCAAGAATAACTTTGGAGGCTAAAAAACAATCAAACTTCCCTGAATTGTTTCTTTCTCGACTCTCAAATTAGGATTATTCTCCTGAGTCAAAGAAAACTCTTTTCTCCAACGGCACATTTTTATGGCCGTTGGTCTCATTCCCAATTCCCCTTCCAATTATCAAAATCATGATTATTTATTCTCCTTTGAACAAGGTTCATGGGATTTCCACCACCACAATTAATTGCCAATCAATGTGACAACAAATGGCATAGACAGCATGTGATAATCTGACATGTAACAGCCTCCTGTGATGAGATCAGAGTTTGGGGTAAAGCTGGCAAACACTGTAGCAGTCTGAAATTGCAGATAGCTCTTCCAAATCAGGGGACAAACTGGACCTTCTTCATTGTAGTTGTGGTCTTTTTGTGATCTCTGAGATTTAGCTCTGTGCTGAAGAAAGAACTCTACGAAGGATCTCCTGCAATATACTGAATGTCAAATGTTGCTGCTGCTGCATACACAGCTTTTTCTGCTTCAGTTTCTGTCTCAAATTCCCTGTGCCAGTACGCTGATGAAATGTCCATTTAAGGTGATCATAGAAGAAAGCGAGTGGTTCCATTACTACAAGCCAGGAGACTACTGGATTACGGGAATAATGTCTGCACTCGCAGCTCTGTTGTACCCATTTTCATTCTCCAAGCCTCCAACCCATCAACTGAAAAGGTGATTGTCAACTCATCCAAGGATTCTGGTGATTGATTTTACTTTCTCCAATGTCTTTTCTTTTTATACACATATATATAATTTTTATTTTATTTTAATACAAACATTTCCTCTTTCAGTAAACAGTGTGTTGTCTGAGTACACATTTTTGTGTCATGACAATTAAAATTTACCACTATATTCATTATTTATATTTATTCTTATATTACTACTAATATTTAACATACCTACTCTCATAACATTTTTCTTCTTAACTTATTTGCCTTTATAATACATTGCTTTAATATTTATTCTCTAAACATTGACAGAATATTATAATAATCAGATTCTTCCTTTCCTTTGATTGCAAGCGTTAATCTGTGTTTCTGTGTATCTTTTCTTTTATGTACACTGAGAGCGTATGCACCAAGACAAATTCCTTATGTGTCCAATCACAGTTGGCAAATAAAGAATTCTATTCTATTCTATTCTATTCTATTCTATTCTATTCTATTCTATTCTATTCTATTCTATTCTATTCTATTCTATTCTATTCTATTCCTTTCTGCACACTCTAATATTTTCTTATAATCATCATATAATCACAATTATACATGTACACTTGGTAGCATCCCTTAATAGCATTCTTGAGGACTGGAAAGAAAAGGATCTTATATAGTTTTTCTGTGTAATTTTGCCACCTCTTCTTAATCTCTTCTGCCTCTGTTATGTCCCGACCGTTTTGGTCCTTTATTATGCCTATCTTTGCATGAAATGTTCCCTTCATATCTCCAATTGTCTTGAAGAGATCTCTGGTCCTCCCTATTCTTTTATTTTCATCTATTTCTTTGCACTGTTCGTTTAAGATGGCATACTTCTAGCTTTTGTCTGGAATACTGTATTCAATTGGGTATATCTTTCTCTTTCATATATATATATTTTGAGATAAAAAAAAACAAGCAATACAAAGACAAACACATCCCCACCACCTACAACACCCACATAACATTCCACATATATATTTTTGTCATCAACAGAATATATAGTAAATTGGATAGATATTAATGAAAAGCTAGTGTTAAAACTTTGATTGAAATATTGAAATCTCTAAAATATTTACATTGTTCATCTCCTACACATAATCTTCCACCCTAGTTACCATCGTCTACCATTATGCTACTTTTCTTTTCCAGCCATTGATACCATTGGTGCCACACTAAATAGTAGTCATTTTCCTCCTTATCCTGGAGTTCCATCGTCAGTTTATCCATCTTGGCACACTGTGATATTTTTGAGATAATTTTATCTTCTGTTGGGAGTTGTTCTGATTTCCAATTTTGGGCAAACAATAATCATGCTGCTGTCAAAATGTGTATGATAAGGTACTTCGTCTGTTTGGTTTATTGCGCTGTAATCATACCAAATAAAAAGAATTCTGGACTATCTTCTACTTTTAGATTCGTTATTTCTTCAATAATCTTTTTTTTAACTTGCCAAAATTTTTGTGCCTTACTACACTTCCACCACGCATGGTAATATGTCCCTTTCTTTGTTTTACTCTTGGTAGTATGTTCATTTTTATTGAGGCAATTCTGCCCATCAGTGACAATTGTAATCTGTTCCAAATTTCCAGGTCTTTTTTATTTGATTTAGTAGTTTGATATAATTATCTTCTTTGATTGTAGTTGTTTTTGCTGTTAGCCAAATACCTAAATATTTTAATTTCTTTACTATTTGGATTCCTAATTCTTCTTCTAATTTCAACCTCTGCGTCTGGGCCATATTACTTTCGTTTTTTGTTTATTTATTTTAAGGCCCACAACTTTCCCATATTCCTATATCATTTCCATTTGATAAAGGATCAAATGGGATCCAATTTGGGTCCGGATAGTTTTGGGTTTTCCAATATGAAAATTACATTGTCTGCAAAAGCAAGTAATTTGTACTCTTCCCCGCAAATCTTTAGACCTTTAATATCTTCTTCTTTCCTAATTTCATTTAATAAAATTTCCAGTGCTATTATGAATAATAAAGGTGACATGGGACATCCTTGTCGGACTCCTTTCTGAATATCAAAAACTTGTGTCATATTGCCATTTATTGTAATTTTAGCTGTTTGGTGGGAGTAAATTTTTTCTATCAATTTGAAAAATTTTTCTCCACAGTTCATCATTTCAAGTTGCTTTATATGAAAGGACCAATTCAAATTATCGAAGGCCTTCTGAGCGTCGAGAGAGATTAGAGCCACTTCTTTATCAATCTTTTGATCATAATACTCCCAAACATTTATAATCGTCCTCAAATTGTTTTTAATCTGTCTTCTTGGTATGAAGCCATTTTGGTCTGGTTGAATATATTTATGAATTATTGCTTTGAATCTATGTGCCAGTATTGACATAAATAATTTATAATCCACATTGAGTAATGAAATTGGTCTATAGTTTCTAACTTGAGTTGGATCTGTATCTTCTTTATGTATTAGTGTGATAATGGTTTCTGTCCAGGATTTTGGGATTTCGGCTGTCAATAATGCTGCGTTAAAAACTTCTAACAGTACTTCATTTTCTTTTTTCTGTTTGCTTTTTTAATTTATAGGCTAACCAGCGTCCAGTTTTGTTAGCGTGTTCGAAGTTTGTCTGCCTTGCCATCCTTATTTTCTGTGCCAATTCGGCTTTTGTAGTTAAGTTCAATTTGTGTTTGGCCAGGTTCAGTTTTTGTTGTGCTGTCTTATTGTTAGGCTGCTGTTGTAATTTAGCTTCTTCTGTCTTAATTTCTTCTATCAAATCATTCCTAATTTTTTGTTTGTCTTTCTTTTGGCCACATATGCAATGGTGATATAGGTTTTCATCGTATCCCATAAATTTTGTAGCGACGTCTGATCCTTTGTATTAATTTGGAAAAATATCTTGGTTTCTTTTTCTATCATTTGTTGATACTCCTTTTCCTTTATTATACTTGTATCCATTTTCCATCTTTTCTGTTTTGGAAAGCCTTTCCATACTATTTTAATGGGACTATGATTGACCCATATACTAGGCATAATTTCTACATCGTCTGTTTCTTTATTTAATTGAGGTGTCATCCACACCATGTCCAACCTAGACCACGATTGATGAAAGCCAGAAAAATAAGTATATTGCTTTACTTTGGTATTCAATTCTCGCCAAGTATCATATAAACACATTTCTTGTGCCAAATCTTTGAATATTTGTGGTAATGTCTTCCTTTTAATTTTATTTTTCTTATTACTGTGGTAATCTTCATGTGGGTTTGCAATTGCATTGAAATCACCGACTATGCACACATTTTCGTAATCCAACTTCTTTAACTTATCATTCTTTATAAGTTCTTTATAAAAATTTGTTTGGTTTCCATTTGGAGCATAAATAGCTACTAACAATATTATTTTAGTTTCCAATTTTACTTTTATTATTAACACTTTGCCTTCCTTATCCGTATGAATTAATTTAGTTCTTATATGGTCTCTGACATATATTACCACTCCCCTTTTTTTACTGTCGTCTAAAGATGTGTATATTGTTCCTAATTTCTTGTTTTCCAGTAATTTTTTCTGTTGTTTTCTTATGTCTACTTCTTGTAGTGTAATTATATCTGCCCCTAATTTCTGCAATTTAGTAAATGTTTGTTGTCTTTTTCTTGGTGAGTTTAGCCCATTTATATTTATTGAAATAAGCTTTAGTTCTTCTTCCATTCCTACTAATTTTATTTGTCCGTAGCTTTGAGTTTTGTTGTGTTCCTTGTAACTCTTTGAGTGGTCCCCATCATTTCCTCCTTTCCTAGCCTTCCCTTTCTTTGTTCCTTATCTTCCTTACTTGTTATTTGTATCTCTTGGTCACTAGAGTTTTGTTCTTCTCTACTATCTCTGCTTTCCTGCTCTCCTTCATAACCTAGATGTTGATCTACAAATTCTTGGGCTCTTTCTATGGTATCTATGCAAAATTTTCTTCCTTCCCATGATATAAGTACTCCTTCTGGTATAAGCCCTCTAAATTTTATCTTAAGCTTATTTAGTTGTCTAGTTAAAAAATTATAATCTCTCCGCCTATCCTTGGCCCTTCTTGGTACTTGTTTTAATGTTAGAACTTCCCTTCCTTTATATGTAAGTATCTCCTCCCTCATTTTTCTATATATTTCTTCTTTCATTGTTTTTTTTGTGAATCTAATATGTACTTCTTTGAGAAGTTTGTTTCTTCTTGTGTAATTTGTGAAGGCTCTATGGATTTCATTGATTCCATTTCTTATTTCGTCCTTTTCTTTATGTGTCGCTTTTGCTAATATGTCGATCATAATTTCACCCAAGTTTTCGTCTTTCTGTTCCTCTATATTTTGGAATCTTAGGTAGAAAGATGCCTTTTCCATTTCTAAAAATGTCAATGTGTCTTCGGTGTCTCGCTTCTTATCGCTTGTTGATTTTCCATCCTTTTCAATTTAGTAGCTGTGGCTTCTGTTTTTTCTTCCACTTTATAAATTCTCTGCTCGTTTTCCATAATGTTTTGTTGGATTTTCATTATTTTCTCATCTATGTTTTTAATATTATCTTTAATTTCCCCTACATCCAATCGTATTTGTTCATGATTCCTTTTGGTTTCATCATGATTAAGAGTCATCTTATCTTCCATCCTTTTCATTCCCTCTTGAATCATTGCAAGGGCAGCCTGAATATTTTGCATTCCTATGATAGTATTAGTCTTCTCTTTGTCTGTCGTTTTCCCCATCTTCTGCTGTACTGGGGAGCCACCAATAATGTTTGGGTTGGGGATATTTTCTTGGTTGTTTTAATAGTGGTTGATGTACTTGAAGTTGCCATTGCTATTATACGTACTATTCGTGACCACAATTACATAAAATTGTCAATCACCTAGATTCCTTTTATATCTTGAATAATCAATTATTATTGCAATACTAATTGAGGAAAACTCTAATCAACAGTGCAATACAATAATATGAATAGAGGAAAAAGGAAAGCAGGGGTGGAGGCAAGGAGGGGGGAGACAACGGGAAGGTAGCAAGTTTCTAGCAATTCATTGGTAACCTGTTTTTTCAATCAATTGATTGATTCAATCAGTTGAATCAATCAATTAATTGGAAGATATAATATGTTTATCTAACAATTATATAGTAATTCTATGTTTCTAAAATTCTAAAATTTAAGCAGTATCAAGTTTTATATACTCTATATATAACCCTTATCCCACCAGCTTCTATTATACCTCTTTCATCTATTTCAAGTTATTCACTCAGTCCACTCCGCATTTATAAGGTCCGATGAGCTCAAAGCTCAAAGTTCTAAATTGTCTATGAATCTAATTATAATCTTGCAAATTAATAGCTACCTCCTTGTTTCCTCTCCATTTACTTCAGCTGATCGAGTTTTTGCACTGTCACTCTTCCGCTCAAAATGGCTACGTTCCGATCAATCCCTTTATCGCCGCTTCTCTTGTCTCTTTTTCCAGTTCTCTGCCACCAGCGTTACTTCTTGCTATCAGATTTTTGGGTTTTTCTAAATTTTTAATCTCCTGTTGATAACTCTTTTCGATTTCCAACCTTTGCTTCCCACCCACGCAGTTACCAGCGCCTCTGGTCAGCCCTGAAAGGCTGATTTTTCCTCACTCTGGATTAAGGGATTTTCTTGAACCTTCAAAGGAGTTGCGATCCCCTCCGAGGTCCTGAGATATTCCCCTTTAAACTATTGATCTCTCCGTGATCTATAGCACCTGATTCGGCTCCAGATGTAGGATTGTTAGGCAACTAGGGACGGACATTCGTTCCTTTCGTTCCTAACGCGCTGAGGTCGCTGCTGGAAGTCCTCTTTCTCCCTTGACTTTCGCTTCCCTTTTTTCCTCAGCTATTTGCAAACCTTCCTCTGACAGCCATTTTGCTTCCTTGTCTTTTTTTTTCTTTGGGATGGTTTTAGTTGCTACCTCTTATACAATGTTGCAAAACTCTGTCCATAGTTCTTCAGGCACTCTGTCTATCAGATCTAATTCCTTAAATCTATTTGTCACCTTTACTGTATATTCATCAGAGATATGATTTAGTTCACACCTGAGTGGTAGGATTTTAATTACATTTTATGGACTGTTGTGTATTGATATGACTATAAGAATAATTTTCCCTCCAAGTCATAATGTGGAGAAAAAGGCAGAATGAGTTCTGGTGATTTTGATAGGATTCCTTTGATCCTGACATAACAAGCTTGCTATCTCTCTCTGATTTCTTTTTTTTTTTTTTTTGGCAGGAAGCTCCTAGTGGTGTCAATGGGACTGTTCTTTTCAGAGAAATTTCGAAAAGGTCTATCACTTGCAAAATTCAAATAAATTGAATAATTTAATTGAAATATCAACTTGCAAAGCATCCCAGGCCTGCTCTCGAGTTGCCATAGGCAAGTGGGATGGGAAACCAACAAAACAGCCAGCAGCCAAAGACAGATGCACATTCTAGAATTATATCTCTCAAGGCTGTATCCCAGGGTTATCACAGCAGCTGGAGGGGAGTGATCTCTACAACCCACAAAGTTGCTCCGTTGGCAAATGTGATTGATGACACACCATGCGGGGAGGAGGAAAACAAGGTCATGGTTGGGGCATTATTGACGTGAGGTCAGAATTGGCTTCACTTGGGAAAGTGCCTACATGAAGCTCCTAATAACTAACTGGATTTCTTTTGAAGCTCAGTTTGAGGCTCATGATTTAATTAGGGCATCTGTCGGATCCCTGACATGAATAAAGAGAAGTTGATTATCTTTTTGGCATTGCACCATAAGATATAAAACTACAGTAAATACGACATGCTTTCATGAAAATAAAAACTGAAGATTTCTTTCTTTCTTTATTGGAATTTGTGAAAGAAAAATGAGAACAAGAATAAGAGAATATAAATTCAATGACAGGGATGATAGCAGTTGTGAAATTCTATTTTATACTACCAGTTCTGTGGGAGTGG
Source organism: Coluber constrictor foxii (assembly GCA_038048745.1). Classification (NCBI taxonomy): domain Eukaryota; kingdom Metazoa; phylum Chordata; class Lepidosauria; order Squamata; family Colubridae; genus Coluber; species Coluber constrictor. Next base: position 253,009,672 of record CM075959.1, on the reverse strand, counting down.
CTTGGTGCTCATGGTGTGGCTTGGTGGGCAAGGCAGGGAAATGATGCTGCAAAATCCCCATTACCACACCACTCTGGAGCCAGCCGGAGGTGGTATTTGCCACTTTCCCAAACTACTCAAAATTTTCACTGCCGGTTCTCCAGAATCTGCCAGAACCTGCTGAATTTTACCCCTACACGATAGGCACATTAGTGCACTTATGCATGCTCCCACTACTGACCATTATAATGTAAGTTCCACAGAAGTCCATTTGTGACTGAAACTGTGGAAATTTGTAGCTGAGACAACTGAATCAGGTAGGGCATTCCAGACTTTGACAATTTACATGGTGTTTGAAGCAGTTGTTCGCACACATATTATTGGGATTAAAACAGAAAAGGTCATTTACAGGTAAAATATTATTACGCATAATTCTGAACTCAATATCTAGGCCTGACCACAAGCGACACAGCTCTAAGTTATCCAAAATGAGAATTTTGAGCCTAGTAACATAGGGAATTTTGTTGTGTACAGAAGAGTGCAAGACTTTTCTCATAAAATACTTGTGAACCCGCTCAATTGTACCGATGTCAGATGTATGGTGGGGAATCCAAACAGTTGAAAAATACTCTAAGATTGGTCTGGCATAAGTTTTATAAGCTCTAATGAGCAATACAATGTTTCCAGAAAAAAAAGCTTCGCCAAATTAACCTTACAACTCTTAAGGCTTTTTTAGCAACGCTGTTACAGTGAGCTTCGGAGGATAGATCATCAGAGATAAGTACACCTAGGTCCTTAACAAGGTGAGGGTCATCTACTATATCAATGCCACCTATCTCATACTTGACATTCTGATTACCAATATGTAAGACAGAGCATTTGTTAATCAAAATTTAACCATTCAGAGTCATAAACGTGATCACTTTGCAAAACAACAGAATTATCTGTAGAATTGAATAATTTTACATCATCGAAAAAATAGTGCAATTGCTTTTAAGTTGATCACATAAATGGTTGATATAGAGAAAAAAAAAGATAATGAAATTTCTTATGTTGCAGTGAAAGCAACTTCTACAACATTGTGCCCTTCTTGTTGGCTGTTCATGAAGTCAACCAGAATTCAAGGCTCTTACCCAACATCACCCTGGGCTACAGCATGTACGAGAACTTTTTCAGTGCAAGAATGACATATGAGGCCATGCTGGATGTGCTCTCTACAGGACAGGAGAACATCCCAAACTACAGATGTGGAAGACAAAAGAACCTGCTGGCGATTCTTGAAGAGATGGATTCTGAACTCTTTGATCATATTTCCAATGTCTTGAGCATCTATAAAATTCCACAGGTATAAAGCCAAATGAAATTAATTCTGTGCTGTAAATTGTTCATATTTGCCTAGAAGGCAGCACTTGTATATATTTCTCCAAATGAATTGAAAGTCAGAGAGTAAATATTAGAAGATTTGAAAGAATTGTTAATTCACAAGGTATATGTCTATATATAAAGTGATGGGCTGCTGCAGGTTGGGACCAGTTTTAGCAAACTGTTGGTTCCGGTGATGAGTTGTCCCTGCCCACTTAGCCACCCCCACCCTATCCTGTCCTATATTTCCATGTTTCTCAGCTCAGCTGATTTGCGTGGCATGGTGGATTTCCACCCCTCAGCTGTTTTACTTACCGGGGCAGCACTAGAAGGTAAGCTGTAGAACTTGATATTGGTATAATTTGAGCGCTGTACACGAACGCAAAATGTGCACTCACAGAACCAGTTGTTAAACCAGTTGCAGTCCACCACTGACTCTATCTATCGATCGATCTATCTATCTATCTATCTATCTATCTATCTATCTATCTATCTATCTATCTATCTATCTGTAGGTCTTTGGTTATACGGGTTTTCTTGCGCGTAAAATTGGAAGTGTCTTGGCGACATTCCGATGAAATCACATTCGTCATCTTCAGGCTGGTGTTTTCAGCTTCGTGCTTCTAGGAGCAATGTGTGATCTCAACTGTTTCTTCCTTTTAACTGCTAGTGGGTGTGTGAACTGATTGGGTGGGAGCTTGGCTGTGCTCTAATTGGATAGGGGGCTGGCTGTGCTCTGATTGGATGGGGGTGTGTTCTGTTTGGGTGGGCTCTTGGTTGTGCTCGGGTGAGTCTGAGTTGCAGGGGGATTTGAGCTGGTGAGTTGCGTTGCTGATGTTTGGCTTCGCGTTCGTGGTCGTGCCACATCATCCTGGTGGGTGTCAGTCTGTTTCATGCATGGATTGGAGGGGCGTAAAGTGGCTAATGATGCAGCTGCAGTCTGGCTTCTGGTCCGTGGTCGTGCTTCATCCTCAGTGTGGGTTTGAGTCTGCTTTCTGCATGGATGTGTGGTGGTGACATCCTGTGTAGCTCTTGTGAGTATGGGTCTGGTGTCATTCCTCGTGTTAGGGACTCGTTTGTCAAGAAGGGCAGGTTTCCAAATGGCTGGTTGGCAGGAGGTATCATCTCGTTTATTCATGCTGTGTGGGCATTTTTCTATCTCAATGGTTTCTCTGATTATTCTGTTGTTGAAGTGTTCAGTTTTGGCAATAGTTCTTGCCTTTTTGAAGTCAATTTCATGTCCTGTGGCTTTAAGCTGTTGAACCAGGGAAGAAGTTGGTTCTTCACACACACACACACACACAAACACACACACAAGCACACACACTTTGGCTTTGAGCCATGTGGCCAGCAGCCCTCTGGTAGTAGAAAAGGCCTGGGTATGACCATTGGGAATTTTGAAAATTATGATGTTTAAAAAATAAGACTTTGTCATAGAATGTATAAGGGTTGAATCAGTGACTTTTAAACATTTTGAGAATTTAGTGACCAATACAAAAGAGATTTTCTTTCTTCACAGAATCATTGAATAAAAACTCCAACTCCTTACACAGAGGAGGAATGGTCAGGCCACTACAGATGAATTGCTGTCCAAGTTTTCCTTGAAAATAAGTAGCAGTGGAGCTCCAGGAGGCAGGCTGTTCCAACTCTTAATAACTCTCACAGTGAGGAATTCCTCATTTTTTTATAATCTTGAGACTGAAGTAAAAAATTCAAAAAAAGATATGAAAAAAGAATGAATAGGTCAAGATAAGTAGAAGGCACCTCCAGAAAGCAGCTTTTACATACTTTCTCAAGTGTACATAAAAAAATAGTGTTCATAAAAAAGGCTTAGCACCAAAGAACTGAGGCCTTTGAACTATGGTAGTGGGAGAAGACCCCTGCGAGTCCCTTGGACTGCAAGGTGATCAACCAGTTACTCCTAGATCAGGGGTCCCCAACATTTTGGATCTCAGGGACCACTAAATTCATAATTTTAAATCCCATGGACTGCTAAGATGATCTGTCTAATGACTGGCCGGGTGGGTGTGGTCAACTTGATGTCATTCACGTCGAGGGGCACCTTGCCAGCCTCTACTTGCCACTCCTAGTCTACCCACCTGGGATCCTTAGGACCTCAACAGTAAGCAGTTGTTGGAGCTAAGCAGCCACCATGAGAAAGAGTTGGCAAAACATCTGGCTCACTTCAGATTGGATCACACTGAGAAGGAGGCTCAGCAGAACACCTCACTGAGGACTATGAGTAAAGGCTTTTCAAGCAGAGGCAAGACCTCCGGGAGTACAAGACCAGTTACCGACACGTGGAGGCTCAGCAGGCTGAGATGGTCAGCCAATTTCAGGCCATGATGCAGTCTCACTGGAACAAGGCCCTCTGGCTCTTTGCTACCAGTGGCACTTCCCTCCAGCCTTCGCCCAAAGCCTCACACTAGGAGGCTGAAACAGACCCCAAGTTGGAATTTCTTCCCCCTCTGACCCACACAAGAAGACCCCAAAGGGGGAGATTCTCTGCAGCAACACAAACATTCATTGCACGTGTCCGACCCAGGAGCCATAGTTTGAAGACGCCTGATTTAGTGCAATAGAAAAAATGCAAATAATTTTTCTGAAGACCACCAAAATTTTCTTGTGGACTACCAGTGGTCCACGGACCATTAGTTGGTGACCACTGTCCTAGAGGGGATCAACTCCCATGGGGCCATACAGGGGCAACTCTATAGGTTCTGTTTTGAGTCCATGTTTGGTTGAGCCTTGCTGGATGGTGATGTAATGAAAGGGCTTTGGGATTGTTATTATGGTTCTGCCTAAAGTAGATAGATCTTTCTTATGTAGAATAGACTGGCTCAGGCCTTAATGGCCCATTGACAAAGGGGGGGGGGCAGAGTTTCTGTCTCCCATTTAGGGGAAATATTCTTCCCTTTCAATAAATCATAAAATGTCTCATTTTCCTAGGAGGGGGTGGGTGCTAACTTCCTACACTACCAATACCTTCTCTTTTATCTTAGATCAACTCTAATGTCATCAACCAGACGGCTGAGCAAAATCATCGTTTTTCTTCTTCATACCGGATGACCCCCAACCAAGAACCTCCTTACTCAGCTATTGTCCAGCTGCTCCTGCACTTCCAATGGACATGGATCGGACTCCTTTCTCAGGACAATGAAATAGGAGAAAAATTCAAAAGACGCTTTGAAGTTCTTGCTCTAAAAAATGGGATTTGCATTGTCCTCTCAGGAACCGTCCCAGAAGCAAATGTGCAGACAAGTGCTGGAGAAAGTCACATAAAAGAAAAAAGGGAAAAGTTCCTTTCTCTTATCAAGAGTCAAATAAAAATTATAGTATGCCAACTGGATCTTCAGGCCTCCGGAATGTTAGCAGTAATAATACAAACAATTGATATGACTAATACATCCACTGTGGGAAAGATGTGGATTGCAACAACTTTGACAGTTTTAAGTTTAGGTGTTTTTGACCTCTTGGTTGATCTCCAGAACAAAAATGCTTTGTTTTCCTTCCTCATCCAGACAAAGAGAAGGACTCAGTATTATGACAAATCTTATGCATCCATGGTCTTATTGTATGGAAAGAAAGCATTCCAATGTTCTTATTCAAGTCCTGTGTTATCTAAGAAAGTTTGGAAAAAATGCAGAGAAAAAGAGAATTGGGAATTCCCAACCCATGATGTGATTACAAGAATCCTGTCTCAGGATTCCTCCAGTATTTCCGAAATAATTCAAATTGTGGCCTGGGTCCTCAGTGATGCTTCTTCCTCCCAACATTATAAGAGGAGAATGCAAGTTGGAGACCATCAACCACCCCAGATTGTACAGCCATGGCAGGTAAGTCTTCTCCTTTGAGGTTCCACTGATTCTCCCCTTCCACTTCCTCAATATAAAATTAGATGTAGAAAGGAGTGAGATATTCCAAAGAGCAGTTGCCCAGTTTGTGGTATTTGAGAGTGAACGTCAACCCTGAAACTCACCTGACCGAGGCCATGTTGGAGGCTTCAGTGTTGCCACATTGGAGCTGAGAGTTAGAGAGGGAGGGGGGAATAGACACAGCTGGAGTTTTGTAGCAAAAAAACAAAACAAAAAACAAAAAACAAACTTTCTCCTGGGAACCAAAGAAATTCCCACTGATGGCTGGAGGGAGGATGAGTGAAGTCACCAGGCAACCGGATGACACTTTGATTGGACCATGTGACTTATTGTTTAGCAAGGGGAGGAAAACTTTTACTTTAATTAGCTGAAAACTGTGGGAACATTTAGAGTCAGTTTTCACCAGCCTGTGCCTATATGATATGTCCAATAAAACTGATATTTGAGTAACCTGCTTGCCTTAGAGTCTTCTTTGCTATGGATGTATTATTTGGAACCCTGACATTAAACCATCTCTAAATGTTTTTTTTCAAGTTTTTTTAATTTTATTTTTTTCATTTTTAACAACCATATCAATGCCTGAACAGTGTGGCACCCTGAGTAAATTACATTTTGGTAGAAAAAAAATAATATTCATCATATTTGCTACAGTTGACAAGCATATATAGTTCTTGTAATATTACACATATGTTGTTGAATTATAATCTTACATTATTAGTTATTCCATATTTCCATATTTCATTTTTATACCAATCACCATATTCTGAGTGTCATTCCTTTTACTGCAAATAAAATATTAATAATTATAATTGTTAAAATTAACAGGCTTTTATGGTTTTAACAGGTTTTTATATTTAACAGACTTTTTTGGTTCTAATAGTAATACACATATTTATGCTCAACTATAATCCTCCATTAATTAATTATTCAATATTTCAATCTGTTATGTTGAAGGCAAGCGGGCATGTGTGGGGCACCAGGGATGACTGCTACTTGTTGAGCGAACTGATGCCAATTATGCGTACCGGTTCCCCCAAACCAGTCCAAACCAGTAGGATTTTACCCCTGCTGTAACTGTTCTCGGTATGTTTTAGCCTCCAGCCCCCTAATCATTTTTGTTGCTCATCTCTACAGTCTTTCCAGAGTTTCAATATCTTTTTTATATTCTGTTGACCAGAACTGGATGCAGTATTCTAAATATGGTCTTATTAAGGCTTTGTACAGAAATATTAGAACTTCATGTGATCTTGATTCTATTCCTTTATTAATGCAGCCTAGGATTGCATTGGCATTTTTGTCTGCTTCCACACATTGTTGGCTCATATTTAAGTGATTGTCCAGTGGGACTCCAAAATCCTTCTCACAGTTACTGGCAAGCCAAATTTCACATAGTCTTTACCTATATTGTTGGTTTTTCTTGCCTAAGTGTAAAACCTTACTTTTATCTATGTTGAATTTCATTTTGTTAGGTAGGGGCCCATGTTCAATTTGTCAAGATCTTTTTGGATCTTGAGCTTGTCTTCTGGGGTCTTGGCTATTCCTGCCAGTTTAGTGTCATCTGCAAATTTGATTAATTCCCCTTCAATTTCCTTGCCTAGATCTTTTTTGAAGATATTGAAGAGTTCTGGGCCCAAAATGGAAGCTTGGGATTCCTCTTTGCTTACTTTCTTCCACGTGGATGAGGTTCCCCAGAGGAATACATGTTGAATATAATTTGTCAGCCAGTTACAAAGCCACCTGATGGTGGTATTATCTATTCCATGTTTTCAAGAATGTGAGATAATTAATGACTTAGATGAGTGGATAGATGGGGAACTCATCAAATTTGCAGATGACCCCAAGGTGGCAGGAATAGCCAACACACAAGAAGATAGGCTTAAGATACAGAAGGCTGTTGACAGACTTGAACATTGGGCGCTATCTAACAAAATACTGTTCAATGGTAAAAAAAGTAAGGTTCTACATTTGCTGATGACACCAAATTGGCAGGAATAGCCAACACTCCTGAATAGGCTTAATATACAGAAGGATCCTGACAGACTTGAACATTGGGCACTATCTACTATTGCTCAATAGTAGTAACAGTGAGGGGGGATCTTGGAGTCCTAGTGGACAACCATCTAAATATAAGCCAGCAGTGTGCAGCAGCTGCCAAAAAAAGCCAACACAGTTGTAAGCTGCATAAACAGGGGGATAGAATCAAGATCACAGGAAGTGTTAATAACACTTTATAATTCCTTGATAAGGCCATACTTGGAATACTGCATCCAATTTTGGTTGCCACAATGTAAAAAAGATGTTGAGACTCTAGAAAGAAGTCAGAGAAGAGCGACAAAGATGATTAGAGGACTGGAGGCTAAAACATATGAAGAACAGTTGCAGGAACTGGGTATGTCTACTTAAATGAAAAGAAGGACTAGGGGAGACATGATAGCTGTGTTCCAATATCTCAGGGGCTGCCACAAAGGAGAGAGAGTTAAGCTATTTTCCAAAGCACCTGAGGGCAGAACAAGAAGCAATGGGTGGAAACTAATCAAGGAGTTATGCAACCTAGAACTAAGGAGAAATTTCCTGACAGAACAATTAATCAGTGGAACAACTTGCCTCCAAAAGTTGTGAATGCTCCAACACTGGACATTTTTAAGAAGATGTTGGATAGCCATTTGTCTGAAGTGGTTTTTGGTTTCCTGCCTAAGGAGGGGGATGGACTAGAAGGTCACTTTCAACTCTGTTATTCTCTTCTCTTCTCTTCTCTTCTCTTCTCTTCTCTTCTCTTCTCTTCTCTTCTCTTCTCTTCTCTTCTCTTCTCTTCTCTTCTCTTCTCTTCTCTTCTCCTCTCCTCTCCTCTCCTCTCCTCTCCTCTCCTCTCCTCTCCTCTCCTCTCCTCTCCTCTCCTCTTCTCTTCTCTTCTCTTCTCGTCTCTTAATATTTGAAAAAGAGCTGCAAATTCCTGGAGAATGACTGGAAGAACATTCCCATGAAATGCTGAATCAATCTGTTTCAGACTGTAGTGGTGATTTGAAGAGGTTGAATTATTCAGAGTAACTCCAATACGGAATAACATTGAATAAAGGCTCAAATTGGAATGTCTTGTTTTTTTCCTGCAGCTTCATAAGTTCCTGAGAAACTTTCAACATCACAATATTTCCAGAGATGGGATTTCTTTTGATGAAAATGGAGTTCCTGTTGGAGACTTTGATATCATGCAATGGACATCAGTTTTGAACAAATCAGACAGGGGGGTGAAAATTGGGAATGTAGAAAGACAAGCCTCCTCGGAAGTCAAGATTTCTGTCAATCAAAGTGCCATCCAATGGCCAACTTTATTTAACAAAGTAGTTGAGGCTGTTTGGATTTTGCTCATCTATTTATCTCCATCTGCTCAGAAGTAATTCTTGCCATCTGCCTTGAAAGAGGCGGTGGCGAGGCCCCTCTTCAAGAAGCCTGCTCTGGATCCGGCTGTTTTGGCTAACTACCCTCTGGTCTCCAACCTTCCCTTCTTGGCGAAGGTTGTTGAGAGTGTGGTGGCGCGACAGCTTCCTGGGTACCTGAATTAAGCTGTCTATCTGGATCCAGTCCAGTCCGGCTGCAGGCCTGGGCACAGCACAGAAATGGCATTGGTGGCATTGGTGGATGATCTCTGGAGGGCTCGGGATAGGGGTTGCTCCTCTATCCTGGTCTTGTTAGATCTCTCAGCGGCTTTTGATACCATTTACCATGGTATGCTGCTGCGCCAGTTGGAGGGGTTGGGAGTGGGGGGCACCATTTTGCGGTGGTTCTCCTCATATCTCTCTGACCGGTAGCAGTCAGTGTTGGTAGGGGGGCAGAGGTCGACCCCGAGGTGCCTTGTTTGTAGGGTGTCGCAGGGGTTGGTCCTCTCACCCCTTCTGTTCAACATTTATGTGAAGCCACTGGGTGAGATCATCCGTGGCTTTGGGGTGGAGTTTCTTCAGTACGCTGATGATACTCAGCTGTACATCTCCACCCCAGGCCATCCCAACGATGCCCTTGAAGTGATGTCCTGGTGCCTGGAGGCCGTGAGGATCTGGATGGAGAGTAACAGGCTTCAACTCAACCCTTCCAAGACTGAGTGGCTGTGGCTTCCGGCGTCCCAATATAGCCAGCTGGTGCCATCGCTGGCTATTGGGGGTGAGTTATTGGCCCCCACAGACAGGGCTCGCAACTTGGGCATCCTACTGGATGCATGACTGTCTTTAGAATAGCATATGATGGCGGTGGCCAGGAGGGCTTTTCATCAGGTTCTCCTGATTTGCCAGTTGCGTCCCTTTCTGGATCGGGACTCCTTATGCACAGTCACTCAGGCACTCGTCACTTCCCACCTGGACTACTGTAATGATCGTTACATGGGGCTCCCCTTGAGTAGCACCCGGAGGCTCCAACTGGTGCAGAGTGCTGCGGCACAGGAGATTATGGAAACGAGGGGGTGCTCCCATGTGACGCCTTCCTCCGTGAGCAGCATTGGCTTCCAGTGGTCTTCCAGGTGCGTTTCAAGGTATTGGTTACCACCTTTAAAGCGCTCCATGGCATAGGACCTGGGTATCGCCTTCTGCTGCCGATAGCCTCCCACCGACCAGTATGCTCCACAGAGAGGGTCTCATCAGGGTGCCATCAGCCAGGCAATGTCAGCTGGCGACCCCCAGGGGGAGAGCCTTCTCTGTGGCAGCTCCTGACCTCAGGAACGATTTGCCTCCAGTAGATACGAAGGATATCAGATCTCCGTGCCTTTCGCAGTGCCCTAAAAACTTTTCTTTTCCATCAGGCAGGACTGGCATAAAATAAGTAAATAAATAAATAAATAAATAATTGAGGCCAATTGAAATAACTTCCAAATAAGAGAATTTAAAGCCTCATTAATCCATTAGATATCATTTTACTTTAGAGTAAAATGTTGTTTACTTATACAACAATCTATCACACTCTGGAACCTGCTGCATTGTATTGCGGGGTTTATCTTCTTTTCAGTAAGAGAAAATCCAGAATGTCTATGGAGATTCTCAGTCATCCAGGTCACGGTTGTGCCAAAGGTGCTTTTTCAAAAGGCACCTGAACTTTGTTTTCCCTTGAAGATATTTCACTTCTCATCCAAGAAGCTTCTTCAGTTCTGACTAAATGGTAGAGGATGAAAAGATTTGGGACTGCTGAAAAGACAGTGTTGTAACCACATCACTTGCACTATTCATGTGACCCTGAGGGCACAGATAAATTCCAAGTGGCCTCAACAATTTTCAGGAAGACTGCTAACGATCAAATGACTGTACAAAATATAAATTCTTCAATACTCCACCATTTAGTCAGAACTGAAGAAGCTTCTGGAATGAGAAATGAAAAGTCTTCAAGGGAAAACAAAGATCCGTTGTCTTTTGAAAAAGCACCTTTGGGAGAAAAATCCAGAATATGAAGGTTTAGCCCACTGAATTGCATAAGAGAAAGATATCACTAAGAATGTGGCAAAGGAAATATGGGCAGCTAAAAAAGTTATTTACATATGATGATACAATGATCGGTTGTAGGAGAGAAAGATAGGGACTCTCAACAAATCTAGATGTTGGAGGTTTCCCGAGAAAGCAAAGATGGAGAAAATATATATACTGTATTTTTTGGAGTATAAGGCACCCCTCTTATAGGGGAAAGTGAAATAATATTTCAATGTTTATTTCTGTGTTAATGTTGCTTGAATGTGTTGAAGATCAACGTAAAGAGTAGTCGATATAAAGGAAATTATTATTATTATTTATTATTATTTATTGAATTTATATACCGCCCTTCTCCTGGCGGACTCAGGGCGGTGTACAGCCAGATAAAAATACAGTATACAAAAGTTAAAAATCAATTAAAACCCATATAAACTTTGGCTGACTGTTAAGAACAATTTAAAAATTAAAATACCACAACGCTAGGACACTAAAAATGTTAAAATTTCAACGGGGATCAGGCTAGACCAGCAAGTTGGAAAAGATATGTTTTCAGGGCCCGACGGAACGTTCAGAGGTCAGGGATCGTTCTCAGTTCTGGAGGAAGATCATTCCAGAGGGTCGGGGCTGCCACAGAGAAGGCTCTCCCCCTGGGGGTCGCCAGCCGGCATTGTCTGGCTGACGGCACCCTGAGAAGGCCCTCTCTGTGGGAGCGAACCGGCCGGTGGGAGGCAACTGGCGGCAGAAGGCGGTCCCGTAAGTACCCTGGTCCTAAGCCATGGAGCGCTTTAAAGGTGATCACCAACACCTTGAAACGCACCCGGAAGTCCACCGGCAACCAATGCAGCTCGCGCAGGAGAGGAGTCACATGCGAGCGCCCTGTCGCTCCCATAATCCCCCGCGCGGCCGCATTCTGCACCAGTTGGAGCCTCCGGGTGCACCCCAAGGGGAGCCCCATGTAGAGAGCATTACAGTAATCCAGGCGAGAGGTGACGAGTGCCTGAGTGACTGTGCATAGGGAGTCCTGATCTAGAAAGGGCCGCAACTGGCGTATCAAGCGAACCTGATAAAAAGCCCCCCTGGCCACAGCTGTTGTGTGATCCTCTAAGGACAGCCGTGGGTCCAGGAGGACGCCCAAGTTGTGAACCCTTTCCGTGGGGGCCAAAGATTCACCCCCAATAACCAGCGATGGTGTCAGCTGGCTATATCGGGACGCCGGCAGCCACAGCCACTCGGTCTTGGAGGGGTTGAGTCAAAGCCTGTTTCTCCCCATCCAGACCCGCACGGCTTCAAGGCACTGGGACATCACTTCCACGGCATCGTTGGGGTGGTCTGGGGTGGAAATGTACAGCTGAGTATCGTCAGCGTACTGGTGGAACTCCACCCCAAAACCACGGATGATCTCACCCAGCGGCTTTACATAAATGTTGAACAGGAGGGGCGAGAGGACCGACCCTTGCGGCACCCCACACATTAGGCGCCTTGGGGTCGACCGCTGCCCCCCTGTCAACACTGATTGCGACCGGTCGGAGAGGTAGGAGGAGAACCACCGTAAAACGGTGCCCCCCACTCCCAGTCCCTCCAACCGGCGCAACATGATACCATGGTCGATGGTATCAAAAGCCACTGAGAGGTCTAACAGCACCAGGATAGAGGAGTACCCCCTACCCCGGGCCCTCCAGAGATCATCCACCAACGCGACCAATGCCGTTTCGGTGCTGTATCCAGACCTGAAGCCGGACTGGAGCGGGTCTAAATAGACAGCTTCATCCAGGTACCGAGGGAGCTGCCACGCAACCACACTCTCAACAACCTTCGCCAAGAAGGGAAGGTTGGAGACTGGATGATAATTAGCCAAAATAGCTGGGTCCAAGGAGGGCTTCTTGAGGAGGGGCCTCACCACCGCCTCCTTCAAGGTGAGCGGTAGGGCACCCTCACTCAAAGAAGCATTTATAATCTCCTGGAGCCAGCCTCGTGTAACCTCCCGGGAGGCCAGCACCAACCAGGAGGGACACAGGTCCAATAAACATGTGGTTGCGTTCAGTCTTCCCAGAGTCCTGTCCACGTCCTCGGGAGCCACAGGATCGAACTCAGCCCAGATAACACTCTCAAGACCTGCCTCAGTCACCCCGCCTGAATCAACCCAGTCAGCGGCCAAATCATCCCGAATCTGAGTTATTTTATCATCCAGATATTGAACAAAGTCCTCAGCACGACCCTGCAAGGGATCCTCCCGCGCTCCCAGATGAAGGAGGGAGCGGGTCACCCTAAACAGGGCGGCTGGGCGATTATCTGATGACGCGATAAGAGTGGCAAAATAGTTAGACTTCGCCGCTTTTATCGCCACTAAGTAAGTCTTAATATGAGCTCTTACTAGTGTCAAGTCAGATTCAGAGCGACTGGCCCTCCAACCGCTCTCTAGGCGTCTTCTCTGGCGTTTCATCTCCCTCAGCTCCTCGGTAAACCAAGGAGATAAGTGAGTTCGACGCCGGGTCAGAGGCCGCAAAGGCATGATGCGGTCCAAGGCCCCACTGGCCGCCCTATCCCAGGCCGCCACCAGGTCCTCAGCCGAATCGCGTGTCAGTGTCTCAGGAAATGGCCCAAGCTCCGTCTGGAACCTATCAGGATCCATCAGGCGCCTGGGGCGGAACCACCTAATCGGTTCCGCCTCCCTGCGGTGAGGTGTAGCGGTCTGAAAGTCGAGTCGAAGGAGCGAGTGGTCAGTCCATGACAGGGGTTCAACACCTATATCCCCAATGTCAAGACCACTCAACCACTGACCAGAGACAAAAACTAAGTCCAGGGTGTGTCCACCAATGTGGGTCGGGCCCTGAATTACTTGGGTCAGGTCCATGGCCGTCATGGAAGCCATGAACTCCCGAGCTATCTCAGATGTTTCACCGACGGATGGCAGATTGAAGTCCCCCATGACCATAAGCCCGGGGGTCTCAACTGCCACCTCGGCTACAACATTGAGAAGCTCAGGCAGGGTCGTTGCCACGTGGCAGGGAGCCAGGTATGAGACTAACAGACCCATCTGCCCACCACGACCCCACCTCACAAAGATGGACTCACACCCGGCTATCTGAGGTACAGTGGTCTCCCTCGGACCCAGACCTTCCTTAATAATGACCGCCACTCCCCCACCCCTGCCCTGGGCTCTCGGCTGGTGGAATGCAAGAAAACCTGGTGGGCACATTTCCACGAGGGGAACCCCCCCCCCTCGTGGCCCAACCAGGTCTCAGTTATACCGGCCAGGTCCGCACCCCCCTCTTGAAGGAGATCACATATGAGGGGGGCCTTATTGACAATGGACCTCGCATTGCATAACAGCAGCCGGAGCCTCGGGTCCCGAGACTCTAAACAACCCGGGGAACGGGAATAGCTCGGGGGACCGGGGCACGCAATCGCTTGAAGACAGCGAGTGTGTGCCCCCACCACCTGATATGGTCCCCTGCTCACGCCATATCTGCTCCTCCCACACAGCGTGTTAATAGCACAACCCTCAACAGAGGGCTCAGTGAGAGCCCTCTTGCCTCCAAAATCTAGACCCCCCACGGCCCCAGAAACAGCCGGACCTAACCCTCCCCCCCCATGGGTTCTCCCCCAAACCCACTCCCACCCCCACCCCTGAACCCCTTAAAAATTTACTTAAAAAAGATCTTAAAAAACCCCTCAAGCCCCGTTTAGCAACATGCCACCTCTCGGGGTCCCAAAACCCGTCATTAAGGTGGGCCCTCAATAACATAGAGGGCCAAACCTGCGAGAGGGGGGAATCTCGCAGGGCAAGAAGGCTGGACCTTGAGTACATCCAAAACAAAGGAGATGGACAGAATTATAAGGCATGGCTTGGGATCTGTGATAGTAAACAAAATGTCCAAAGAACAGTGTCAGAGTTAATCGGGAGAAATCACCGCTACCCTCTCACGGTAGCGGGTAGGAGTCTATATGTTCAGTCCAGCTGTGGGGATATCTGGACCACCCACTCACTGAGGTCCACCATACAATCAGGCAAGTTGGAAAGCCAGGCCACTCTCTCACAGTGGTCTGGCGATTTAGTCCTGTGTGATAAGACTCCCCAACAGCAGTGAGCGAGAGTGTAACCAGCTCCATAATCTTCCCGTAAACTGTCTTATTCTCCGGTCTGGCACCGTCAGCGTCGGGGCCGTCAGAAAACAAGTCCTCCTCACCAGAATTTTCCTTCAGCTCCAGGCGCGCTCCTTTCTCCTCCCAGGTGCCTGCGGTCAGGGGGACAGGCCACTCCAGCGGCCCCGCAGCTCACGACCCCAGAGGCGTCCCAGAGTACACAGGCCCGTGGGTCAAGAACTGTCCGCCGCCACCGCCGCTCACCACCAAACTCCCACGGCGTTCCTTTCCAGCTCGCGGCCTAGCGGGCTCCAAGATGACATGCTGGAGGGCTCCAACCCTCCAGGGAGACGGCTCCACACTCCGCGGGCTGAGTGGGGGTCGCCAATAGTCCGCAACCCCCCCCCCGCTCGCTACCAAACTCCCACGGCATTCCTTTCCGGCTCGCGGCCTCGCGGGCTCCAAGATGACATGCTGGAGGGCTCCAACCCTCCAGGGAGACGGCTCCACACTCCGCGGGCCGGGTGGGGGTCACCAATAGACCGCAACCACCCCCCAGACCCAGCTGGCCGCTGTCACACTCGCTGCCTCTCACCGCATTGCCGCTTGCCTCTCGCCTCTCGCCGCTCGCCGCTTTGCCGCTTTGCCGCTTTGCCGCCGCCACCGCCCCAAAAACACTCCTGAGGCCTCTCTCTGATCTCTCGCAGGCGGCAGCGACTCCCGGGGGCCGACAGGAACAAGAGCATGCTGGCGGGCACTAAACCCCTCAGCGGGATGGCCTCACACTCCGCAAGCTGGGCGGGGGGTTGCTGATGTTCCGCAACCCCCCCAGACCCCTAAAAACGCCAGCTGCTGCCCATTCTCCTCACAGCGTTTCAGGCCTGGCCGCCATCTTGGGCATGCGCATTTGGAAAATGATAGACAAATTAGATTATTTAAGTAGATTAAGATAAAGTTAGAATATATGTAAATAATAAGAAAGGGACACCTTACATGAGCTGTTAACAAGAGAAAAATGAGAGGTATATAAGTGTTGACTGTTTTGTGTTTGTTTTAATGTGTTTAAAATAAAAAAACTTTTTAATTAAAAAAAGACACCCCTCCCAACTATTGCATTTTTTGCCCTCCCCAGTCCCCTAGGAGCACTCTACAGGCCTTCCAAACCCTCTGTGCATCCCTTTTTTTGGGAAAAACAGGCCCATTTTTTGCAAAAACGAGATGTGCAGTGGTTTTGAAGGAGCCTGCAGAGTGCTCCTAGGGGGCTGGGGAGGACAAAACCTTTTTTTTCTTGTTTTCCCCTCAAAATCTTGGTGTGTCTTATTGTCCGAAAAATACGGTAAGCATTCTCATACATGCCCTAAGGAGAAACACCTTTTGCAATGGAACTATTTTCCTTTGGAAAAAAGAATGAGGAAATGAGTCTCTTTCGGGATCTACAAAGGAGGTTGATAGAGAAAGAGGATGACCTTTCATTTGCCCCTTGCAAGTAGAATAATTAAAGTTCATGCCACTACTTCTTGACTGATTTTGCTCAATGTTCTCTTGGGCTTCTGGAAACAAGTTGGTTTCACTTAAACCTTCTAATTTATATATCACCCTGACTAATTTCTCTGTTTACGTTTAGATGGTGCCTTATTCAAGATGTACAGAAAGTTGCTCCCCAGGTTATGCCAAGCTTGTGAGAGAGGGAGCCCCAGTTTGCTGCTATGACTGTTCTCTGTGTATGGAAGGAACATTCTCTGGACAAGAAGGTACGGTAGGTGGCTCGAAAAATAACCCCAAAAAATTCAAGATACAATCAATATTCTATCTTGTTTTTCGGGGGAGTATTTGATCAAGAAGTAAGAAAAACATTACATTTCTTGAAGGCATCCACGAACTTGAAAGATTGGGCACTATCGCCAAATTTGGATGACAATCTGAGCATTAAAATAAATAATAAATGGTTGTTGATTTCTACTGAGTTGTTACTTTCTTGCTTTGTTTTAGGAAATAAGTTTTGAGAACAGATAATCACATTCATCTTCAGCCTTTAAAAAGAGTGTTAACTAATGTAGTATCATATGGATATTCCTGGGCAGAAATATTATATTATTCTTTGAAAATGAAGTAATTGATTTCTGATGCGGTTTTTATGCTCCTACAGCTGCAAAAACAGATTCATGCTAACCATTTTTTTCTCAGATGCAGCCCATTGTGAAAAGTGTCCAGATGACCAGTATTCCAATAAGAAGCGAGATCAGTGTGTCCCCAAAAATATAAGCTTCTTATCCTATCAAGAATTGTTGGGACTCATCCTGGCTTTCTTTGCTATCGCTTTGTCCCTAACCACCGCCTTTATTCTGGGAATCTTCATGAAATACCGAGACACTCCCATAGTCAAAGCCAACAACTGTGAACTCACCTACATCCTCCTGGTTTCACTCCTGCTTTCTTTCTTGACCTCCCTTCTATTCATTGGTCGCCCTATGAAAATGACCTGTCTCCTTCGACAAATCATTTTCAGTGTTGTTTTCTCAGTTGCTGTCTCTTCCTTGCTGGCCAAGACTGTCATGGTGGTGGTGGCCTTTCTGGCCACCAAGCCAGGAAGCAGCATGAGGAAATGGCTGGGGAAGAGTCTGGCCAACTCTATTGTTTTATCCTGCTCTGGTGTTCAAGTAGGCCTCTGTATGATGTGGCTGGGAGTCTTTCCCCCATTCCCAGATTCTGACCTTCATTCCCAACCAGAACACATCCTGCTGCAGTGCAATGAAGGCTCTGTCACCATGTTCTACTCTGCTCTTGGCTACATGGGTTTTTTGGCTGCCATCTGTTTCTTGGTGGCATTTCTGGCTCGAAATCTGCCAGGGGCCTTTAATGAAGCCAAACTGATCACCTTCAGCATGTTGGTTTTTTGTAGCGTTTGGATCTCCTTTGTTCCCACATATCTGAGCACCAAAGGGAAATACATGGTAGCCGTGCAGATCTTCTCCATCCTGGCCTCTGGCCTGGGTTTACTGGGCTGCATCTTTATCCCCAAATGCTACATCATTATCCTGAGACCTGACATGAACACCAAAGAACATCTGATGATAAAAAATCATTAAGTTTCCCTGTGTTAGGTTTTATTATTGTACAGTTTACATGCAGTTTACAGGAAATCACATGTAATGTTTCATGTCTTCTCGCTTATCTTTCTTCATTCCATGTGAATTTTGAATTATAATAATTGAGTAGTAAAGTTGCTAAAACAACTCAAACTATCTGAAATAATCATATCCTTCAATTGTCCTAATCTGAATTCATATTATGACATTAATAAAATTTCTGAAACCAGGCCAGATAAACTGTGACCAGAGATGTTCTGATATGGTTTTAGATTAAATTAAAGACTATGGCTAATGATGATGTGTGTTTTTGTTACTATATAGGTTGGTGTGCTGGTGTTATATTTCATTTTCTGGGGTGATGTTCTGACTTTGTTTGAAAAAATAGTTATTTTCAAATATTACATATATTTGATTGATCTCTTCTGGCTCAATGATATAGATCATTCATAGTTTGATAAAATAGATAGATAGATAGATAGATAGATAGATAGATAGATAGATAGATAGATAGATAGATAGATAGATAGATAGATAATAGATAGATAGATAGATAGATAGATAGATAGATAGATAGATAGATAGATAGATAGATAGATAGATAGATAGATAGATAGATAGATAAACATGGATAGGAGAGATCAAGAAAGATAAAAACAGAGTGACAGATAACATTCTATAGATTAAGAATAGATAAAATTTCAACATGAACATTGGAGCAACTTTAATTTTTTTTCTCCATCCCTTTGAATAAATTAATGAGACAAATTATTATTTTTGACAGTCTTCAATAAAAAGAAAAATGTGTATAACTCTGAATGATTTTTTTTGTGGGGGGAATCATGTAGACATGATGTGACAATGAAGATGTGCTTTTGAGTGTTGAAATTGGTTCCTGTTTTTTATCCATGTCCATTTCCATATCAATATCCATTTCCATTCCCATATACTGTACATACAGTGTCTGTGGGTCTGTGTGTGTGTCCTGCAAACCTAGCAATACAAAAGCATGTAAATGCAAGTAGATAAGTAGGTACCACTTTAGTGGGAAAGTAACAATATTCCATGCACCTTCAGTGCATAGTCATGACAGCCACATGACCATGGAAGCATCTTCAGATAAAGGTTCTTCATTTGTGAATCAAAGATGAGCACCGCCCCTTGGGTTGGTCATGACTGACAGGGGAAATCCACTTAAAACTTTACCTATAAATATATAAATATGTTTTTGTGCATGTATCCTTTCTTTGTCTTTGTCTTTTTGTCACTCAGCCCTTCGCTGTATTACAAATTAGGAAAGCTATCATATAAGTCAGTACTACTTTTATCTGACCTTGTCTTGGTAATGGTCTCTCAATGCCATTTCCTCTGCCTTTTACACTATCTCTCTTTGGATATTGAGAAAGCATTGGAAAAGCAAAGCAATTGCAATGTATTTTTATTCACATACTGATCAGTTTCACTCATTATGCTAAATCAGGATTCTAGATTATCCTAATTTTGATTTGTGTCATTGCAGTGTGGAATCTATCCTAGCCACTTCTAGGTTATCTGCAAAGATGGGAAACTTTTCGTCCCTCCAATTGTTTATGATATCAAAGTGTCCAGAACCCAGCACTCAACAAGAATGAACTCAACAAGAATAAAATGTTATAGGCCCCCTAAGCAGGGGGTTGGATTAGTAAACCTCCAAGGTCCCTTCTAACTCTGTTATTCTATTCTATTCTATTCTATTCTATTCTATTCTATTCTATTCTATTCTATTCTATTCTATTCTATTCTATTCTATTCTATTCTATTCTATTCTATTCTCTCTAAGCAGTTTACGGAGTCAGCCTATTGTCCCCAACAATCTGGGTCCTCCTTTTACTGAACTGGGAAGGATGGAAGGCTGAGTCAATCTTGAGCCTGGTGAGATTCGATCTGCCAAACTGCTAGCAACCAGTGATCAACAGAAGTAGCCTGCAGTTCTGCACTTAACCACTGCATCACCATGGCTCATCATCAACAACAATAGGTTGTTCAATATGTCATAATATGGAGCTAACCATTCTGGAGTATCTAACATTCACTGAAGAAGATGGCCTCATCCACACCAGACAAAATAGGAAGGAATTATAATGGTCCACTGCCTAGTTCATGTGGAACTGTTTTTCCACATTTTAATCTTTACAATCTCAAGAATAAGAGAGACTTAAAAACAATCAAACTTCCCCAAATTGTTCCTTTCTTGACTCTCAAATTAGGATTATTCTCCTGAGTCAAAGAAAACTTTTCTCCAACGGCACACTTTTATGGCCAAAGCTCATTCCCAATTCCCCTTCTAATTATTAAAATCATGATTATTTATTCTCCTTTGAACAAGGTTCATGGCATTTCCACCACCACAATTAGTGGCCAATCAATGTGACAACAAATGGGATAGACAGCATGTGATAATCAGATTTGTAACAGCCTCCTGTGATGAGATCAGAGTTTGGGGTAAAGCTGGACAAATACTGTAGCAGTCTGAAATTGCAGATAGCTCTTCCAAATCTGGGAGCAAACTGGACCTTCTTCACTGTAGATGTGGTCTCTTTGTGATCTCTGAGATTTAACTCTGTGCTGAAGAAAGAACTCTAGGAAGGATCTCCTGCAATATACTGAATGTCAAATGTTGCTGCTGCTGCATACACAGCTTTTTCTGCTTCAGTTTCTCTCTCAAATTCCCTGTGCCAGTACGCTGACGAAATGTCCATTTAAGGTGATCATAGAAGAAAGTGAGTGGTTCCATTACTACAAGCCAGGAGACTACTGGATTACGGGAATAATGTCTGCACTCGCAGCTCTGTTGTACCCATTTTCATTCTCCAACCCTCCAACCCATCAACTGAAAAGGTAATTGTCAACTCATCCAAGGATTCTGGTGATTGATTTTACTTTCTCCAATGTCTTTTCTTTTTATACACATATATATAACTTTTATTTTATTTTAATACAAACATTTCCCCTTTCAGTAAACAGTGTGTTGTCTGAGTACACATTTTTGTGTCATGACAATTAAAATTTACCACTATATTCATTATTTATATTTATTCTTATATTACTACTAATATTTAACATACCTACTCTCATAACATTTTTCTTCTTAACTTATTTGCCTTTATAATACATTGCTTTAATATTTATTCTCTAAACATTGACAGAATATTATAATAATCAGATTCTTCCTTTCCTTTGATTGCAAGTGTTAATCTGTGTATCTGTGTATCTTTTCTTTTATGTACAGTGTATGCACCAAGACAAATTCCTTATGTGTCCAATCACAGTTGACCAATAAAGAATTCTATTCTATTCTATTCTATTCTATTCTATTCTATTCTATTCTATTCTATTCTATTCTATTCTATTCTATTCTATTCTATTCTATTCTATTCTGCACACTCTAATATTTTCTTAATTATATTTTCATCCGTAGGGATCTCTAAACTTTTCCAATTTTCTGCAAATACATTTCTAGCTGCAGTTATTACATGAATAATCAAGTATACATTTTCTTTACTATAAACTTCTGGTAGAATCCCCAACAGGAATAGTTCAGGTTTTAAACTGATATGTTTCTGTGTCATCTTCTCTAACCACAGATATCCATTGTCTTTTCTAGGAATGATTTCCTTTCCCCTATTCCCCACCTTGAGAAAGACAACTCATTATTGCTCATCCCAATTTGCTTTAGAGGAAAGGCTCCTGGGGAACCTGATGATTTTGTAAAACCTGAATTTGCAGAGTTTCTTTTTAAGTTCTTCCACAAGTGTCAGCCTCAACACTGGGCAACACTGGGCAGTGCCAACACTGTCCCACAATGAATCTTGCCTGGATGGGGTTCTGCCTGCTTTCAAAATGACTACCTTGGTACTCTGGAGAGTCAGCAACATATTTATTTTATTTATTTATTAACAATGGTTAAACAATATCTCCCAATAAAGTGTATGTATGACTCCATAAAAGAGAGTGAGATCTCTGGTATTTTCTCCCTACTGTTTCTTCCCTTCCTTACATTTACTCTATAATTCCTACCACCCTCTCCACTCTTTCTTTCCACCCTTTACCACTTCTATCATTTTTGTGGCTGCCCTGTTCCTTTTGGTTTAGATAAAAGGGATACTTTTTAAAAACCAAATTCAAGGAGGGGAGAGGCTTTATGAGATAAGTTAATGTTTGGTTGCAGAGGAATCCCATTAACTGTAGAATATAGGAAAATAACTCTAAAGCCATGAATGTTGTTGTTAGTCACGAAATCGTGACTGATCCATCACCACCATGGACAACGTTTCTCCAGGTCTTTCTGTCCTCTACCATCCTCCAGAGACCATTTAAGATCACACCAACTGCTTCAGTGACTCCATCCAGCCACCTCGTTCTCTGTCGTCTCCAGCACCATAGTTCAAAGGCCTCAATTCTTTGGTGCTCAGCCTTCCTTATGGAAACCATGAGTATTTTGCAGCTAATTTCTAGGTCTAAGGAAGGCTTGCTAAATAGAAATCCATCTTCAAATAGGTAATACCACTTGCTAATCTAGCACTAGAATCCCCACTATTATTCCTCTCCAGGGTGATATAACAGGAAGAAATCATATCATATGATCACAACCTATACAAGTACACTTGGTAGCATCCCTTAATAGCATTCTTGAGGACTGGAAAGAAAAGGATCTTATATAGTTTTTCTGTGTAATTTTGCCACCTCTTCTTAATCTCTTCTGCCTCTGTTATGTCCCTACCGTTTTGGTCCTTTATTATGCCTATCTTTGCATGAAATGTTCCCTTCATATCTCCAATTTTCTTGAAGAGATCTCTGGTCCTCCCTATTCTTTTATTTTCCTCGTTCGTTTAAGATGGCATACTTCTAGCTATTCTCTGGAATACTGTATTCAATTGGGTGTATCTTTCTCATATATATAAATATATACACACACATATACACACATACACATATACACATATACACATACACACACACACACACACACACACACACACACACATATTTGGTTTTGAGATAAAAAAAAACAAGCAATACAAAGACAAACACATCCCCACCACCTACAACACCCACATAACATTCCACATATATATTTTTGTCATCAACAGAATATATAGTAAATTGGATAGATATTAATGAAAAGCTAGTGTTAAAACTTTGATTGAAATATTGAAATCTCTAAAATATTTACATTGTTCAGCTCCTACACGTAATCTTCCACCCTAGTTACCATCGTCTACCATTACACTAGTTTTCTTTTCCAGCCATTGATACCATTGGTGCCACACTAAATAGTAGTCATTTTCCTCCTTATCCTGGAGTTCCATCGTCAGTTTATCCATCTCGGCACACTGTGATATTTTTGAGATAATTTTATCTTTTGTTGGGAGTTGGTCTGATTTCCAATTTTGGGCAAACAATAATCGTGCTGCTGTCAAAATGTGTATGATAAGGTACCTTGTCTCTTTGGTTTATTGCGCTGTAATCATACCAAATAAAAAGAATTCTGGACTATCTTCTACTTTTAGATTCGTTATTTCCTCAATAATCTTTTTTATATCTTGCCAAAATTTTTGTGCCTTACTACACTTCCACCACGCATGGTAATATGTCCCTTTCTTTGTTTTACACTTCCAGCAGTTTGCGGGGGCATTTGCATGTATTTTAGCTAGACGAGCCGGTGGTAAATACAATCTGTAGAACATTTTAATTAGATTTTCTTTGTAAGATGTAGCTCTCGTCATTTTAATGTTTTGTTTCCATAATTTCTCCCAATTTGCTAACGGAATGTTATGCCCAATGTCCCTAGCCCATCTTATCATGTTTTCTTTAACTGTCTCTTCTAATAGTCTATATCTAAGAAGATAGTTATATATTTTGGTTATCATCTTTTGTTCTGTGCCCTGTAGAATTTTGTCCAGTTCATTCAAATTGTTCGAAATTCCATATTGTTTTTTATCTATTGTATATCTTGTGTGTATCTGAGTGTAGGGCCACCAATCAATATTTATACCATCATTTTGAAGTTGCTGTCATGGGATAAGCTCACCTTCTCGATTTAGTAATTCTTGGTACCGCATCATCTTTCCTGTTTCAAGAGTATTTGAGTGTATTAATGCCTCCATTGGGGACCACCATTTTGGTATTCTGGAATAGTGATTTTTTCTTGATTTCCTGCCAAATCTTTAATAGTGGAGCCCAAATTATATGTCGTTGAAAATACATATGTCATTTATCTGATCCGTCCCATAAGAAGGCATGCCATCCACGCGTTAAGTCGAAACCTTCTAAATATAATGTTCGTTTGTCGTCTAATTTCATCCAGTCTTTGATCCAAGTCAGCCCTGATGCCTTGTAATAGAGTTCCCATTCTGGTAACACCAGACCTCCTTTATCTCGTGTATCTTGTAATGCTTTGATCTTGATTCTTACCTTCTTTCCCTGCTTATGTATGTCATTATTGTCTTATTAAGGTTCTTAAAAAAATCTCTTCCCGGGTGTATTGGTAGCACTTGGTATAAAATAGTACTCTTGGTAGTATGTTCGTTTTTATTGAGGCAATTCTGCCCATCAGTGACAATTGTAATCTGTTCCAAATTTCCAGGTCTTTTTTTATTTGATTTAGTAGTTTGATATAATTATCTTCTTTGATTGTAGTTGTTTTTGCTGTTAGCCAAATACCTAAATATTTTAGTTTCTTTACTATTTGGATTCCTAATTCTTCTTCTAATTTCAACCTCTGCGTCTGGGCCATATTTTTCGTCAGTACTTTCGTTTTTTGTTTATTTATTTTAAGGCCCGCAACTTTCCCATATTCCTTTATCATTTCCATCAATTTGGGTCCGGATAGTCTTGGGTTTTCCAATATGAAAATTACATCGTCTGCAAAAGCAAGTAATTAGTACTCTTCTCCGCAAATCTTTAGACCTTTAATATCTTCTTCTTTCCTAATTTCATTTAATAAAATTTCCAGTGCTATTATGAATAATAAAGGTGACATGGGACATCCTTGTCGGACTCCTTTCTGAATATCAAAAACTTGTGTCATATTGCCATTTATTGTAATTTTAGCTGTTTGGTGGGAGTAAATTTTTTCTATCAATTTGAGAATTTTTTCTCCACAGTTCATCATTTCAAGTTGCTTTATATGAAAGGACCAATTCAAATTATCGAAGGCCTTCTGAGCGTCGAGAGAGATTAGAGCCACTTCTTTATCAATCTTTTGATCATAATACTCCAAAACATTTATAATCATCCTCAAATTGTTTTTAATCTGTCTTCTTGGTATGAAGCCATTTTGGTCTGGTTGAATATATTTATGAATTATTGCTTTGAATCTATGTGCCAGTATTGACATAAATAATTTATAATCCACATTGAGTAATGAAATTGGTCTATAGTTTCTAACTTGAGTTGGATCTGTATCTTCTTTATGTATTAGTGTGATAATGGTTTCTGTCCAGGATTTTGGGATTTCGGCTGTCAATAATGCTGCGTTAAAAACTTCTAACAGTACTTCATTTATTGTTTGTTGCAAGTATTTGTAAAATTCAGTGGGGATTTCATCCAATCCTGGAGTTTTATTGTTCTTTTGTTTTTTACGGGCCTCAGTCAATTCAAACATTGTTATAGGTCAATTCAAAATCTCTCTGTGTTCTTCTTCAAATTGTGTGATATTGGTT
This sequence comes from Coluber constrictor foxii, assembly GCA_038048745.1. Classification (NCBI taxonomy): domain Eukaryota; kingdom Metazoa; phylum Chordata; class Lepidosauria; order Squamata; family Colubridae; genus Coluber; species Coluber constrictor. The sequence goes on along the minus strand of CM075959.1, from coordinate 252,984,149 downwards.
TTTTGGAGATACCTTTGGATTTGGTCTCTGGAGACATCTTCCTGTCAATATAGTTTTTGGAAATGTGTTTTAACTATGTTTTTCTTATCTAGATGTGTGTGATGTAAGGTTCCTGATTCGTCCTGAAGTTGGTGAATAGTTCTTTTTTCTGTTGCTTTTTTAATTTATAGGCTAACCAGCGTCCAGTTTTGTTAGCGTGTTCAAAGTTTGTCTGCCTTCCCTTCCTTATTTTCTGTGCCAATTTGGCTTTTGTAGTTAAGTTCAATTTGTGTTTGGCCAGGTTCAGTTTTTGTTGTGCTGTCTTATTGTTAGGCTGCTGTTGTAATTTAGCCTCTTCTGTCTTAATTTCTTCTATCAAATCATTCCTAATTTTTTGTTTGTCTTTCTTTTGGCCACATATGCAATGGTGATATAGGTTTTCGTCGTATCCCGTAAATTTTGTAGCGACGTCTGATCCTTTGTATTAATTTGGAAAAATATCTTGGTTTCTTTTTCTATCATTTGTTGATACTCCTTTTCCTTTATTATACTTGTATCCATTTTCCATCTTTTCTGTTTTTGAAAGCCTTTCCATACTATTTTAATGGGACTATGATTGGCCCATATACTAGGCACGATTTCTACATCGTCTGTTTCTTTATTTAATTGAGGTGTCATCCACACCATGTCCAACCTAGACCACGATTGATGAAAGCCAGAAAAATAAGTATATTGCTTTACTTTGGTACTCAATTCTCGCCAAGTATCATATAAACACATTTCTTGTGCCAAATCTTTGAATATTTGTTGTAATGTCTTCCTTTTAATTTTATTTTTCTTATTACTGTGGTAATCTTTATGTGGGTTTGCAATTGCATTGAAATCGCCAACTATGCACACATTTTCGTAATCCAACTTCTTTAACTTATCATGTAGTTCCTTATAAAAATTTCTTTGGTTTCCATTTGGAACATAAATAGCTACTAACAATATTATTTTAGTTTCCAATTTTACTTCTATTATTAACACTTGGCCTTCCCTATCCATATGAATTAATTTAGTTCTTATATGGTCTCTGACATATATTACCACTCCCCTTTTTTTACTGTCGCCTAAAGATGTGTATATTGTTCCTAATTTCTTGTTTTCAAGTAATTTTTTCTGTTGTTTTCTTATGTGTACTTCTTGTAGTGTAATTATATCTGCCCCTAATTTCTGCAATTTAGTAAATGTTTGTTGCCTTTTTCTTGGTGAGTTTAGCCCATTTATATTTATCGAAATAAGCTTTAGTTCTTCCATTCCTACTAATTTTATTTGTCTGTAGCTTTGAGTTTTGTTGTGTTCCTTGTGACTCTTTGAGTAGTCCCCGTCATTTCCTCCTTTCCTAGCCTTCCCTTTCTCTGTTCCTTATCTTCCTTGTTATTTGTATCTCTTGGTCACTAAAGTTTTGTTCTTTTCTACTATCTCTGCTGTCCTGCTCTCCTTCATAATCTAGATGTTGATCTACAAATTCTTGGGCTCTTTCTATGGTATCTATGCGAAGTTTTCTTCCTTCCCATGATATAAGTACTCCTTCTGGTATAAGCCATCTAAATTTTATCTTGATCTTATTTAGTTGTCTAGTTAAAAAATTATAATCTCTCCTCCTATCCCTGGCCCTTCTTGGTAGTTGTTTTAATGTTAGAACTTCCCTTCCTTTATATGTAACTATCTCCTCCCTCATTTTTCTATATATTTCTTCTTTCATTGTTTTCTTTGTGAATCTAATATGTACTTCTTTGGGAAGTTTGTTTCTTCTCGTGTAATTTGTGAAGGCTCTATAGATTGCATCGATTCCATTTCTTATTTCGTCCTTTTCTTTATGTGTTGCTTTTGCTAATATGTCAATCATAATTTCGCCCAAGTCTTCGTCTTTCTGTTCCTCTATATTTTGGAATCTTAGGTAGAAAGAGGCTTTTTCAATTTCTAAAAATGTCAATGTATCTTCGGTGTCTCGGCTTCTTATCGCTTGTTGATTTTCCATCCTTTCCAATTTAGTAGCTGTGGCTTCTGTTTTTTCTTCCACTTTATAAATTCTCTGTTTGTTTTCCATAATGTTTTGTTGGATTTTCACTATTTTCTCATCTATGTTTTTAATATTATCTTTAATTTCCCCTACATCCAATCGTATTTGTTCATGATTCCTTTTGGTTTCATCGCGATTAAGAGTCATCTTATCTTCCATCCTTTTCATTCCCTCTTGAATCATTGCAAGGGCAGCCTGAATATTTTGCATTCCTATGATAGTATTAGTCTTCTCTTTGTCTGTCATTTCCCCCATCTTCTGCTGTACTGGGGAGGCCACCAATAATGTTTGGGTTGGGGATATTTTCTTGGTTGTTTTAATAGTGGTTGATGTACTTGAAGTTGCCATTGCTATTATACGTACTATTCTTGACCACAATTACATAAAATTGTCAATCACCTAGATTCCTTTTATATCTTGAATAATCAATTATTATTGCCTGTTCGCTCCCACAGAGAGGGCCTTCTCAGGGTGCCGTCAGCCAGACAATGCCGGCTGGCGACCCCCAGGGGGAGAGCCTTCTCTGTGGCAGCCCCGACCCTCTGGAATGATCTTCCTCCAGAATTGAGAACGATCCCTGACCTCCGAACGTTCCGTCGGGCCCTGAAAACGTATCTTTTCCAACTTGCCGGTCTAGCCTGATCCCCGTTGATTTTTTAACATTTTTAGTGTCCTAGCATTGTGGTATTTTAATATTTAATTGTTCTTAACTGTCAGCCAAAGTTTATATGGGTTTTAATTGAATTTTTAACTTTTGTATATTGTATTTTTATCTGGCTGTACACCGCCCTGAGTCCGTAAGGAGAAGGGCGGTATATAAATCCAATAAATAATAATAATAAATAATAATAATAATTGCAATACTAATTGAGGAAAACTCTAATCAACAGTGCAATACAATAATATGAATAGAGAAAAAAGCAAAGCGGGGGGAGGCAAGGAGGGGGAAGACAATGGGGAGGTAGCAAGTTTCTAGCAATTCATTGGTAACCTGTTTTTTCAATCAAGTAATTGGAAGATATAATATGTTTATCTAACAATTATCTAGTAATTCTATGTTTCTAAAATTCTAAAATTTAAGCAGTATCAAGTTTTATATACTCTATATATAACCCTCATCCCACCAGCTTCTATTATACCTCTATCAGATTATATATCTATTACAAGTTATCTGAATTAATTAAATTGATTAGCTTCAAATAAATAAATGTGATATACTATAATTAATTAAATGAATATAAATATATAAATATATAAATTATTTTGTTATTAGTATTTGAGAATATGGGTTATTAACTTACTAAATATTATTCTTCACTTCTATTACATTATGATATATAATATAGTATGTTAAGATTAGTCCAAACAAGTCCGTTTATTTTCTGCCTTATTTATATATCTTAGTCCTTCTTCAGCAATCAGCGTTCCAAGGTCTGAATCTTCTTTTTCAACTTAAATTTATTTCAATGTCCAGTTTAGTCCGCTACAATTCACATTGTGAGATCAGAGTCCAAGTCCAAGATTTTATATCCAGTATCTATTGCACTGTTTGTATTTTTATTCGCCCAATGTCCTCCTTTCGTCTCCATAATCCATATTATATTCAAATACTCAATGTTTATTAATCACCTAAGCAGAAAGTCTTAATTGTATCCAGTCTTCGCACGAAATGTTGTTAGGACTGTCGGAGATGAAGTTCGACTGTAAAATCCACTTGTTAGAGTTCTTTCGATGTTTGTCTCGTCTCTCTCCTCACTCTCCCATAATCTGTTTGTTTTTCTAATTATTGAATACTGTCCAGTCTATCCAATTAATCCAATCTGTCCAATCGAGACCAATAGATCCGATACAACTGATTCTTTTTTAAAAGTCTGTCCAAAATACTTTCTTCAAGTTCCTGCACACACCGTTCCTCGCAATCTCTCCATTCTCTTCCGTGTCTCACGATCTGCCCTTGTTTCAAATCACTCAATCCACTCCACACTTATGAGGTCCGACGAGCTCAAAGCTCAAAGTTCTAAATTGTCTCTGAATCTAATTATAATATTGCAAATTAATAGCTACCTCCTTGTTTCCTCTCCATTTACTTCAGCTGATCGAGTTTTTGCACTGTCACTCTTCCGCTCAAAATGGCTACATTCCGATCAATCCCTTCATCGCCGCTTCTCTTGTTTCTTTTTCCAGTTCTCTGCCACCAGCGTTACTTCTTGCTATCAGATTTTTTGGTTTTTCTAAATTTTTAATCTCCTGTTGATAACTCTTTTCGATTTCCAACCTTTGCTTCCCATTCACGCAGTTTCCAGTGCCTCTGGTCAGCCCCGAAAGGCTGATTTTTCCTCACTCTGGATTAAGGGATTTTCTTGAACCTTCGAAGGAGTTGCGATCCCCTCCGAGGTCCTGAGATATTCCCCTTTAAACTATTGATCTCTCCGTGATCAATAGCACCTGTTTCGGCTCCAGATGTAGGATTGTTAGGCAACTAGGGACAGACATTCGTTCCTTTCGTTCCTAACGTGCTGAGGTCGCTGCTGGAAGTCCTCTTTCCCCCTTTACTTTCGCTTCCCTTTTTTCCTCAGCTATTTGCAAACCTTCCTCTGACAGCCATTTTGCTTCCTTGCCTTTTTTTTTCTTTGGGATGGTTTTAGCTGCTACCTCTTATACAATGTTGCAAAACTCTGTCCATTGTTCTTCAGGCACTCTGTCTATCAGATCTAATTCCTTAAATCTATTTGTCACCTCTACCGTGTATTCATCAGAGATATGATTTAGTTCACACCTGAGTGGTAGGATTTTAATTACATTTTATGGACTGTAGTGTATTGATATGAGTAATATGTTAGCTTTATAAATAGGTAAGTGGATAAAATAAATGCTTTGGTTTTGCAAAAAGTTTATTCTAAGAAGATTGAAACAGTTATAATAGTAAGAAACCATCTCACTTTCTTTTTGAGTAGAAGATGGTGTGGAGGTTTCTTACTATTGTAACCAATTTCCTTACCTGGCTCCTGGACTATAAGAATACTTTTCCTCATTTTTTCCCTCCAAGTCATAATATGGAGAAAAAGGCAGAATGAGTTCTGGTGATTTTGATAGGATTCCTTTGATCCTGACATAACAAGCTTGCTATCTCTCTCTGATTTTTTTTTATTTTATTTTTTGGCAAGAAGCTTCTAGTGGTGTCAATGGGACTGTTCTTTTCAGAGAAATTTCAAAAAGGTCTATCACTTGCAAAATTCAAATAAATTGAATAATTTAATTGAAATATCAACTTGCAAAGCATCCCAGGCCTGCTCTCGAGTTGCCATAGGCAAGTGGGATGGGAAACCAACAAAACAGCACAGCAGCCAAAGACAAATGCACATTCTAGAATTATATCTCTCAAGGCTGTATCCCAGGGTTATCACAGCAGCTGGAGGGGAGTGATCTCTACAACCCACAAAATTGCTCCGTTGGCAAATGTGATTGATGACACACCATGCGGGGAGGAGGAAAACAAGCTCATGGTTGGGGCATTACTGATGTGAGGTCAGAATTGGCTTCACTTGGGAAAGTGCCTACATGAAGCTCCTAATAACTAACTGGATTTCTTTTAAAACTCGGTTTGAGGCTCATGATTTAATTAGGGCATCTGTCGGATCCCTGACATGAATAAAGAGAAGTTGATTATCTTTTTGGCATTGCACTATAAGATATAAAACTACAGTAAATATGACATGCTTTCATGAAAATAAAAACTGAAGATCTATTTCTTTCTTTATTGGAATTTTTGAAAGAAAAATGAGAACAAGAATAAGAGAATATAAATTCAATGACAGGGATGATAGCAGTTGTGAAATTCTATTTTATACTACCAGTTCTGTGGGCATGGCTTGGTGGGCATGGTGTGGCTTGGTGGGTGTGGCTTAGTGGGCAAGGCAGGGAAATGATGCTGCAAAATCCCCATTACCACACCACTCTGGAGCCAGCCGGAGGTAGTATTTGCCACTTTCCCAAACTACTTAAAATTTTCACTGCCGGTTCTCCAGAATCTGCCAGAACCTGCTGAATTTTACCACTACACGATAGGCACATTAGTGCACTTATGCATGCTCCCTCTACTGACCATTATAATGTAAGTTCCACAGAAGTCCATTTGTGACTGAAACTGTGGAAATTTGTAGCTGAGACAACTGAATCAGGTAGGGCATTCCAGGCTTTGACAATTTACATGGTGTTTAAAGCAATTGTTCCCACACATATTATTGCGATTAAAACAGAAAAGGTCATTTACAGGTAAAATATTATTACGCATAATTCTGAACTCAATATCTAGGCCTGACTACAAGCGACACAGCTCTAAGTTATCCAAAATGAGAATTTCGAGCCTAGTAGCATAGGGAATTCTGTTGTGTACAGAAGAGTGCAAGACTTTTCTCATGAAATACTTGTGAACCTGCTCAATTCTACCGATGTCAGATATATGGTGGGGAATCCAAACAGTTGAACAATACTCTAAGATTGGTCTGGCATAAGTTTCATAAGCAATACAATTGAATACAATACTAATGAGCAATACAATGTTTCCAGAAAAAAAAGCTTCGCCAAATTAACCTTACAACTCTTAATGCTTTTTTAGCAATGCTGTTACAGTGAGCTTTGGAGGATAGATCATCAGAGATAAGTACACCTAGGTCCTTAACAAGGTGAGGGTCATCTACTATATCAATGCCACCTATCTTTTTTTTTTTAATTAAAAAAGTTTTACAATACAAAAGTTCCCTCCCCTGACTTCCGCTACACATTTTTTAAAGCAAAACAGCAAAAATTTATAACAAGAAGAAAAGCAAAAACTATGATGTATTCAAATTCTAAATTGAAAAAAAAAAGTTTTGGAGGAAGAGAAAAGAAAGAAAGAAAAGAATTTTTTTAAAAAAGCCCATAGATATTAATATTTATCTAAAGTTAACAATATTATAGTAAAAAAAACACCCCAAAATAATAACCATTATAATATTTAAGCCAATTTTAAAAAAATTATACCTTTCTATAAACCATTGGTATTAACATTACTAATCATATGCCAAACTCAATCCCCCATCTAATAAAACATAATATAACCTACATATTCATATCAAATAATTTGAAAACATGCAATATAATATAATTATGCATATGTTATTATAATCATACAATTACATCCAAAAAGAAGTTTTTCTTTTTCCATAATCCAAATTTCAATCTTCTCTTCATCTTGATTGAAGTTAAATATTCTTTCTCCACATATATCCAATTCCAATAAGCTTCATCTTCTATCTGCTCCCATCAGCAAAATAAAGCATTCCACATAACCCCCCTGTGTGACTTTATATAGATAATATCCAACCACGACAATATTCACTCCTCTAGGTAGAATCATTCAAACTAGCTTATTCTATTCCACCAAGAAAAAACCCAATGCAGCTCCTCCAAGCCTTGAAGGAAAAAAAGAAAAAAAGAAAAAAAATTTCTAGAAACTGCATTCCCAGATGTTCTTTTAAAACTCTTTCAAGTCCTGTCACCCTTTGTTGTTCATTCCTTCTGGTTGTGTGATGTTTTCATTTCCATTCTTTTCTCCTAGCTGATAAATTCCAAAAAAAACCTATAATAGGGTAATCACAGATCGCTGCTACTATTGCAGCAATCTGTTAAACTTACTCAGGATGTTAAATCCAATTCAGGATAATAAAATTTTTATGAGTCTCCAACTCAGGATGAACTCTTTATAATCCATGAATCCAACTCAGTATAAACTTTAAAAATTTTATAACCTATTTCCAAATCTTTCAATACTTTCTGATAACAGCTGTAACTGCTGAAACAATTCATGACACTCAACATTTTCCAATCAAGTTTCCTCATTAACTTCTATTTCCTGATGTTTAACATCAGCACCCATTTCTTGAGGAGCGTTGGACCTCTGCTGCTGTTCGTCTCGGGTTGTAATATTTTTTAAATCTTGCTCCAGCAGTTCAAGGTCCGGTGCTCCTGCTCTAGATTCACTGGGATGTTCAATTTTTTCATCTGAAAGGTCCATAATAGGATCCTCTGAAGAACCCCCTTGTACTCCTTTTTCTTTTAACATTCTTTGAATCTCTTCCTTCTGTTTACCTTTTGCAGACTCTCTTTCTTCTTTCTTATTCTTAACATATTCCGGGGCTCCCTTAAAGATATTTTTATAAAAATGTTCCGCTTTTTCAACAGTATTCAAACAATATTTCACACCATGGTATCTAAAAATTATACCAACTGGTAAGTCCCATCTGAATGGGATATTACTTCTCTTCAATTCCTTAATCAAAAAAGCAAATTCTTTTCTGTCCTTTAAGACCTTTGGTGGTAACTCTTTAAAAATATTAATTTGTATACCTTCTACTTGCACTCTGGCAGAGTAGGACTTTTGTAAGATATCATCTCTCAATCTTCTATCAGTAAAGTAAACAACAACGTCTCTGGGCAAATTCCTTTGTTTAGCTACACGTGAGTTGACCCTGTAGACTTTCTCTATACAGCCAAGAATTATCTCATCTTCTAGCTTTAGTAATTCAGCAAAAACCTTTGCACAAATTGATCTTAAGTTTTCTCTCTTATTTTCTCTTATACCTCTTAATCTGATTGCTGATTCCATAGTTTTAATTTGAAGCATAATGATATCGTTCTGTATGTTCTGATTTCGAACCTCAGCTTCCACAAACTTTTCTTGTATTTCTTGTATCTGAGAGTCAAATTTACTGCTGATCTCAGTCACTTTCTCCCCCATTTCAACCACCACACTTGAAAGATCCGAGATTACTTTGGTAATAGTTTGACTTAATTGGTCATACTTCCCAGAAACCAACTCCTCAAGATTCTTCTGTGAATTTTTTATTTTGTCAACAACGCTCAATAAAGAACTTGTTATGAAATCTTTTAAGTCCCCCTCTGCCAATCCATGCAGATGAATCATTTCAGCTTTGTCCTTCAGCTGGCTCATAGGGGAGCCCCCCCTTCCTTTAAGTTTGTGAGTCATCTTTACTTTACTTTTTACTTTACTTTACTTTACTTTTTAAAAAAGACCAAGAAGGTTCTTCTTACTTCAATTAAAAAAAAAACAGAGAAAATCTATTTAAATCAACCTTTGTTTCTTTAATTCTTCTCAATATAAAAATGTTTCTTTTAAAATCTCTCAGCACAAAGCACTGCTTTCACTTTCCACTCTCATTTTTCTTCCAACAGAGCCTGTCGCCATCTTAAAAGCACTTTCACTCTTCATCCTCTCCTCTCCTTCCCTTTTCTTTTCCTTCCTCCAAAAAAATCAGTAAAAAAAATCATACTTGCATTAGACTTGCCTTCTTTCTTATCCAGCTTTTTTTTCTGTTGTCAATTCAGTCGTGGTGTTGCTCACAACGTCTGGCTCCGCTAATTAACTAATTAGCGGAGATCCCTCTCGGCGCGGAGCATACTCTGGGGGTGGATAGGGAGCCATCGCCACCTATCTTATACTTGACATTCCGATTACATTTACCAATATGAAAGACAGAGCATTTGTTAATCAAAATTTGACCATTCAGAGTCATAATTGTGATCACTTTGCAAAACAACAGAATTATCTGTAGAATTGAATAATTTTACATCATCGAAAAAATAGTGCAATGGCTTTTAAGTTGATCACATAAATGGTTGATATAGAGCAAAAAAAGATAATGAAATTTCTTATGTTGCAGTGAAAGCAACTTCTACAACATTGTGCCCTTCTTGTTGGCTGTTCATGAAGTCAACCAGAATTCAAGGCTCTTACCCAACATCACCCTGGGCTACAGCATGTACGAGAACTTTTTCAATGCAAGAATGACATATGAGGCTACGCTGGATGTGCTCTCAACAGGACAGGAGAACATCCCAAACTACAGATGTGGAAGACAAAAGAACCTGCTGGCGATTCTTGAAGAGATGGATTCTGAACTCTTTGATCATATTTCCAATGTCTTGAGCATCTATAAAATTCCACAGGTATAAAGCCAAATGAAATTAATTCCGTGCTGTAAATTGTTCATATTTGCCTAGAAGGCAGCACTTGTATATATTTCTCTAAATAAATTGAAAGTCAGAGAGTAAATATTAGAAGATTTGAAAGAATTGTTAATTCACAAGGTATATGTCTATACATAAAGTGATGGGCTGCTGCAGGTTTGGACCAGTTTTAGCAAACTGTTGGTTCCGGCGATGAGTTGTCCCTGCCCACCTAGCCACCCCCACCCTGTCCTGTCCTATATTTCCATGTTTCTCAGCTCAGCTGATTTGCGTGGCATGGTGGATTTCCACCCCTCAGCTGTTTTACTTACCGGGGCAGCCCTAGAAGGTAAGCTATAGAGCTTGATATTGGTATAATTTGAGCGCTGTGCACGAACGCAAAATGTGCACTCACAGAACCAGTTGTTAAACCGGTTGCAGTCCACCACTGTGTTGGTCTGTCAATCTGTCTGTCTATCTATCTATCTATCATATCTCTCTCTCTCTCTCTCTCTCTCTCTCTCTCTCTCTCTCTCTCTCTCTCTCTCTCTCTCTCTCTCTCTCTCCTCTCCCTCTCTATCTATCTATCTATCTATCTATCTATCTATCTATCTATCTATCTATCTATTTATCTGTAGGTCTTTGGTTATACGGGTTTTCTCCCGTGTAAAATTGGAAGTGTCCTGGCGACATTCCAACGAAATCACATTCGTCATCTTCAGGCTGGTGTTTTCAGCTTCGTGCTTCTAGGAGCAATGTGTGATCGCAATTTTTTCTTCCTTTTAACTGCTAGTGGGTGTGTGAACTCATTGGTGGGAGCTTGGCTGTGCTCTAATTGGATAGGGGGTTGGCTGTGCTCTGATTGGATGGGGGCGTGTTCTGTTTGGGTGGGCTCTTGGTTGTGCTCGGGTTAGTCTGAGTTGCAGGGGGATTTGAGCTGGTGAGCTGTGTTGCTGCTGTTTGGCTTCGCGTTCGTGGTCATGCCACATCATCCTGGTGGGTGTCAGTCTGTTTCATGCATGGATTGGAGGGGCGTAAAGTGGCTAATGATGCAGCTGCGGTCTGGCTTGTGGTCCGTGGTCGTGCTTCATCCTCAGTGTGGGTTTGAGTCTGCTTTCTGCATGGATGTGTGGTGGTGACATCCTGTGTGGCTCTTGTGAGTGTGGGTCTGGTGTCATTCCTCGTGTGAGGGACTTGTTTGTCAAGAAGGGCAGGTTTCCAAATGGCTGGTAGGCAGGAGGTATCATCTCATTTATTCATGCTGTGTGGGCGTTTTTCTATCTCAATGGCTTCTCTGATTATTCTGTTGTTGAAGTGTTCAGTTTTGGCAATATTTCTTGTCTTTTTGAAGTCAATTTCATGTCCTGTGGCTTTAAGGTGTTGGACCAGGGAAGAAGTTGGTTCTTCACACACACATACACACGCACACACACACACACACACACACACTTTGGCTTTGAGCCATGTGGCCAGCAGCCCTCTGGTAGTAGAAAAGGCCTGGGTATGACCATTGGGAATTTTGAAAATTATGATGTTTAAAAAGTAAGACTTTGTCATAGAATGTATAAGGGTTGAATCAGTGACTTTTAAACATTTTGAAAATTTAGTGACCAATACAAAAGAGATTTTCTTTCTTCACAGAATCATAGAATAAAAACTCCAACTCCTTACACAGAGGAGGAATGGTCAGGCCACTACAGATGAATTGCTGTCCAAGTTTTCCTTGAAAATAAGCAGCAGTGGAGCTCCAGGAGGCAGGCTGTTCCAACTCTTAATAATTCTCACAGTGAGGAATTCCTCATTTCTTTATAACTTGAGACTGAAGTAAAAAATTCAAAAGAAAGATATGAAAAAACAATGAATACATCAAGATAAGTAGAAGGCACCTCCAGAAAGCAGCTTTTACATACTTTGTCAAATGAACATAAAAATAATAGTGTTCATAAAAAAGGCTTAGCACCAAAGAACTGAGGCCTTTGAACTATGGTAGTGGGAGAAGACCCCTGCGAGTCCCTTGGACTGCAAGGTGATCAACCGTTTACTCCTAGATCAGGGATCCCCAACATTTTGGACCTCAGGGACCACTAAATTCATAATTTTAAATCCCATGGACTGCTAATATGATCTGCCTAATGACTGGCTGGATGGGTGTGGTCAACTTGATGTCACTCACATCGAGGGGCACCTTGCCAGCCCCTACTTGCCACTCCTCATCTACCCACCTGGGATCCTTAGGACCTCAACAGTAAGCAGTTGTTGGAGCTAAGCAGCCACCATGAGAAAGAGTTGGCAAAACATCTGGCTCAGTTCAAATTGAATCACACTGAGAAGGAGGCTCAGCAGAACACCTCACTGAGGACTATGAGTAAAGGCTTTTCAAGCAGAGGCAAGACCTCCGGGAGTACAAGACCAGTTACCAACACCTGGAGGCTCAGCAGGCTGAGATGGTCAGCCAATTTCTGGCCATGATGCAGTCTCACTGGAACAAGGCCCTCCGGCTCTCTGCCACCAGTGGCACTTCCCTCCAGCCTTCACCCAAAGCCTCACACTAGGAGGCTGAAACAGACCCCAAGTTCGAATTTCTTCCCCCTCTGACCCACACAAGAAGACCCCAAAGGGGGAGATTCTCTGCAGCAACACAAACATTCATTGCACGTGTCTGACCCAGGGGGCATAGTTTGAAGACCCCTGATTTAGTGCAATAGAAAAAATGCAAATAATTTTTCTGAAGACCACCAAAATTTTCTTATGGACCACCAGTGGTCCACGGACCATTAGTTGGTGACCACTGTCCTAGAGGGGATCAACTCCCATGGGGCCATACAGGGGCAATTCTATAGGTTCTGTTTTGAGTCCATGTTTGGTTGAGCCTTGCTGGATGGTGATGTAATGAAAGGGCTTTGGGATTGTTATTATGGTTCTGCCTAAAGTAGATAGATCTTTCTTATGTAGAATAGACTGGCTCAGGCCTTAATGGCCCGTTGACAAAGGTGGGATGGGGCGGAGTTTCTGCCTCCCTTTTAGGGGAAATATTCTTCCCTTTCAATAAATCATAAAATGTCTCATTTTCTTAGGAGGGGTTGGGTACTAACTTCTACACTACCAATACCTTCTCTTTTATCTTAGATAAACTCTAATGTCATCAACCAGACGGCTGAGCAAAATCATCGTTTTTCTTCTTCATACCGGATGACCCCAAACCAAGAACCTCCTTACTCAGCTATTGTCCAGCTGCTCCTGCACTTCCAATGGACATGGATCAGTCTCCTTTCTCAGGACAGTGAAATAGGAGAAAAATTCAAAAGACGCTTTGAAGTTCTTGCTCTAAAAAATGGGATTTGCATTGTCCTCTCAGGAACCGTCCCAGAAGCAAATATGCAGACAAGTGCAGGAGAAACTCACATACAAGAAAAAATGGAAAAGTTCCTTTCTCTTATCAAGAGTCAAATAAAAATTATAGTATGCCAACTGGATTTTCAGGCCTCAGGAATCTTAGCAGTAATAATACAAACAATTGATAGGACTAATACATCCACTGTGGGAAAAGTGTGGATTGCAACAACTTTGACAGTTTTAAGTTTAGGTGTTTTTGACCTCTTGGTTGATCTCCAGAATAAAAATGCTTTGTTTTCCTTCCTCATCCAGACAAAGAGAAGGACTCAGTATTATGACAAATCTTATGCATCCATGGTCTTATTGTATGGAAAGAAAGCGTTCCAATGTTCTTATTCAAGTCCTGTGTTATCTAAGAAAGTTTGGAAAAAATGCAGAGAAAAAGAGAATTGGGAATTCCCAACCCATGATGTGATTACAAGAATCCTGTCTCAGGATTCCTCCAGTATTTCCCAAATAATTCAAATTGTGGCCTGGGTCCTCAGTGCTGCTTCTTCCTCCCAACATTGTAAGAGGAGAATGCAAGTTGGAGACCATCAACCACCCCAGATTGTACAGCCATGGCAGGTACAATTCCAATTCTTCAATATTAAATTAGATGTAGAAAGGGGTGAGATATTCCAAAGAGCAGTTGCCCAGTTTGTGGTATTTGAGAGTGAATGTCAACCCTGAAACTCACCTGACCGAGGCTATGTTGGAAGCTTCAGTGTTGCCACATTGGAGCTGAGAGGTAGAGAGGGAGGGGGGAATAGACACAGCTGGAGTTTTGTAGCAAAAAAAAAACCCAACTTTTTCCTGGGAACCAAGGACATTCCCACTGATAGCCGGAGGGAGGATGAGTGAAGTCACCAGGCAACTGGATGACACTTTGATTGGACCATGTGACTTATTGTTTAGCAAGGGGAGGAAAACTTTTACTTTAATTAGCTGAAAACTGTGGGAACATTTAGAGTCAGTTTTCACCAGCCTGTGCCTATATGATATGTCCAATAAAACTGATATTTGAGGAACCTGCTTGCCTCAGAGTCTGGTTTGCTATGGATGTATTATTTGGAACCCTTTACATTAAACCGTCTCTAAATGTTTTTTTTCCAAGTTTTTTTAATTTTATTTTTTCATTTTTAAGAACCATATCAATGCCTGAACAGTGTGGCACCCTGAGTGAATTACATTTTGGTACAAAAAAAATAATATTCATCATATTTGCTACAGTTGACAAGCATATATATTCTTGTAATATTACACATATTTTGTTGAATTATAATCTTACATTATTAGTTATTCCATATTTCAATCTTTTATTATTATGCTAAACATCATATTCTGAGTGTCATTCCTTTTACTGCAAATAAAATATTAATAATTATGTTTGTTATAATTAACAGGCTTTTATGGTTCTAATAGTAATATACATATTTATGCTCAAGTATAATGCTCCATTATTTAATTATTCAATATTTCAATATGTTATGTTGAAGGTAAGCGGGCATGTGTGGGCCATCAGGGATGATTGCTACTGGTTCAGCGAACTGATGCCAAACATCTCTACCGGTTCCCCCAAACAAGTCCGAACCAATAGGATTTTACCCCTGCTGTAACTGTTCTCGATATGTTTTAGCCTCCAGCCCCCTAATCATTTTTGTTGCTCATCTCTACAGTCTTTCCAGAGTTTCAATATCTTTTTTATATTGTGTTGACCAGAACTGGATGCAGTATTCTAAATATGGTCTTACTAAGGCTTTGTAAAGCAAAATTAGAACTTCATGTGATCTTGATTCTATTCCTTTATTAACACAGTCTAGGATTGCATTGGCTTTTTTGTCTGCTGCCACACATTGTTGGCTCATATTTAAGTGATTGTCCACTAGGATTCCAAAATCGTCCTCACAGTTACTGGCATTAAGACAAATTGTAGTCTGTACCTATATTGTTGGTTTTTCTTGCCTAAGTGTAAAACCTTACTTTTATCTATGTTGAATTTCATTTTGTTAGGTAGGGGCCCATTTTCAATTTGTCAAGATCTTTTTGGATCATGAGCTTGTCTTCTGGGGTGTTGGCTATTCCTGCCAGTTTATTGTCATCTGCATATTTGATCAGTTAGACAACAATTCCCTCACCTAGATCTTTTTTGAAGATATTGAAGGGTGCTGGGCCTAAAATGGAAGCTTGGGGTTCCCCATTGCTTACTTCCCTCCATGTGGATGAGGTTCCCCAGAGGACTACATGTTGAATATAATTTGTTAGTCAGTTACAAAGCCACCTAATGGTGGTGTTACCTATTCCATGTTTTCAAGAATGTGAGATAATGAACTCCTTGATGAGGGGATAGATGGGGAACTCATCAAATTTACAGATGACACCAAACTGGCAGGAATAGCCAACACTCAGGAAGACAGGCTTAAGATACAGAAGGATCCTGACAGACTTTTGGGCTGTCTATCATTGGGCACTAATTAATTAATAAATTAATAAATAATAAATTAATAAATAATAAATAATAAATTAATAAATATAAATTAATAAATTAATAAATAATAAATATAAATTAATAATTAATAAAAACTAACATTGGGCACTATCTAACAAAATACAGTTCAACGGTAAAAAAACTAAGGTTCTACATTTAGGCAAGAAAAATAAAATGCACAGGTACATTATATGTGGTACCTTGCTCAATAGTAGTAACAGTGAGGGGGATCTTGGAGTCCTAGTGGTCGACCATCTAAATATGAGCCAACAGTGTGCAGAAGCTGCCAAAAAAGCCAACACAGTTGTAGGTTGCATAAACAGAGGGATAGAATCAAGATCACGGGAAGTGTTAATAACACTTTATAATTCCTTGGTAAGGCCATACTTGGAATACTGCATCCAGTTTTGGTTGCCACAATGTAAAAAAGATGTTGAGACTCTAGAAAGAGGTCAGAGAAGAGCAACAAAGATGATTAGAGGACTGGAGGCTAAAACATATGAAGAATGGTTGCAGGAACTGGGTATGTCTAGTTTAATAAAAAGAAGGACTAGGGGTGACATGATATGTTCCAATATCAATGGGTGATATTGCAATGGGTGGAAACTAATCAAGGAGAGATGCAACCTAGAACTAAGGAGAAATTTCCTGACAGTTAGAACAATTAATCAGTGGAACAACTTGCCTCCAGAAGTTGTGAATGCTCCAACACCTGACGTTTTTAAGAAGATATTGGATAGTCATTTGTCTGAAGTTTGTCTAAACTTCAGTTTGTCTAAACTCATTTGTCTAATGAGCCTGGATAGCTCAACAGGCTAATAAGCAGACTAAAGCCTGTTATTAACATCCAGCTGTCTGCAATTGCACCAGTTCAGGTCTCACCAGGCTCAAGGTCGACTCAGCCTTCCATCCTTTCTAAGGTAGGTACATTGAGGACCCAGTTTGTGGGGGCAATAAGCTGACTTTGTATGAAATATACAAAAGTATGAAGGCTATTGCTTAACGCATTGTAAGCCGCCCTGAGTCTCCGGAGAAGGGCGGCACATAAATCTAATTTTTTTAAAAAAAGTGGTGTAGGGTTTCCTGCCTGGGCAGGGGGTTGGATTAGAAGACCTCTAAGGTCCCTTCCATCTCTGTTATTCTATTCTATTCTATTCTATTCTATTCTATTCTATTCTATTCTATTCTATTCTATTCTATTCTATTCTATTCTATTCTATTCTATTCTATTCTATTCTCCTCTCCTCTCCTCTCCTCTCCTCTCCTCTCCTCTCCTCTCCTCTCCTCTCCTCTCCTCTCCTCTCCTCTCCTCTTTCTCTAATTAATTTTAAAAAGAGCTGTAAATTCCTGGAGAATGACTGGAAGAAGCTTCCCATGAAATGCTGAATCAATCTGTTTCAGACTGTAGTGGTGATTTGAAGAGGTTGAAGTATTCAGAGTAACTCCAATCCGGAATAACATTGAATAAAGGCTCAAATTGGAATGTTTTTTTTTCCTGCAGCTTCATAAGTTCCTGAGAAACTTCCAACATCACAATATTTCCAGAGATGGGATTTCTTTTGATGAAAATGGAGTTCCTGTTGCTGACTTTGATATCATGCAGTGGACATCCGTTTTGAACAAATCAGATGCAGGGGTGAAAATTGGGACTGTAGAAAGACAAGCCTCCTCGGAAGTCAAGATTTCTGTCAATCAAAGTGCCATCCAATGGCCAACTTTATTTAACAAAGTAGTTGAGGCTGTTTGGATTTTGCTATTTATCTCCATCTGCTCAGAAATGATTCTTATTGAGGCCAATTGAGATAACTTCCAAATAAGAGAACTTAAAGCCTCATTAATTTATTAGATATCATTTTACTTTAGACGTTTTACAATAATCTATCATATGTTGAAACATGCTACATTGTATTGCAGAATTTGCAATCTTCATTATTAAACTGGGATATGTTGCCATTATGTATAGTACATCAAATTATCTTGTTTTCAGTAAAAGAAAATCCAAAATGTCTATAGTCAGAATGTCTCAGTCATCCAGGTCATGATTGTGGCAAACATGCTTTTTCAAAAGGCACCTTGACTTTGTTTACCTTGAAGATGTTTCACTTCTCATCCAAGAAGCATCTTCAATTCTGACTGAATGATGGAGGATGGAAAGATTTGGAACTGATGAAAAAACTGTTGTAAACAGGATATAGATTCAGCAATTGTAGGAAGGTTCCATACCCATTTGCACTATTGATGTGACCTGGAGGGCAGAGATAAATTCCAAGTGGCCTCAACAACTTTCAGAAAGACTGCTAACGACCAGATGACAGCAAGGAATATAAATCCTTCCATACTTCACCATTCAGTCAGATCTGAAGAACTTCTGGAATGAGAAGTGGAATGTTGATCAGTTGTCTTTTGAAAAAGCACCTTTGGGAGAAAAATATAGAATATGAAGGGTTTAGCCCACTGAATTGCATAAGAGAAAGATATCACTAAGAATTTGGTGAAGGAAATGTTGATAACTAAAAAAGTCATTTACATATGATGATACAACGATCAGTTGTAGGAGAGAAAGATAGAGACTCTAGAAAAAGCTAGATTTTGGAGGTTTCCTGAGAAAGCAAAGAATGGAGAATGTGTGTGTGTGTGTGTGTGTGTGTGTGTGTGTGTGTGTGTGTGTGTAGGTCTTTGGTTATTTGGGTCTTCTCCCGTGTAAAATTGGAAGTATCTTGGCGACGTTTCGACGAAGTCTCATTCGTCATCTTCAGGCTGGTGTTCTCAGCTTCGTGCTTCCAGGAGCTTGCCTGAACACCAGCCTGAAGATTGACGAATGAGACTTCGTCGAAACGTCGCCAAGATACTTCCAATTTTACACGGGAGAAGACCCAAATAACCAAAGACCTACATACAAACACCCGCGAAAACCTCAGAAAACACACACACACACACACACATATATGTGCATCCCTTGCATCCCTCTGTGCATCCCTCTGTGCATCCCTTTTTTGTGAAAAAAAGTCCCGCTTCTTGCAAAAACAAGATGAACAGCAGTTTGGGAGGCCTGCAAAGTGCTCCTGGTGGGCTGCAGAGAGCAAAAACTTCTTTTCTTGTTTTCCCCTTTAAAATCTTGGTGCATTTTATAATCCTAAAAATACGGTACACATTCTCATACATGCCCTAAGGAGAAACACTTTTTGCAATGGAATTACTTTCCTTTAGAAAAAAGAATGAGGCAATCAGTCTCATTTGGCATTTAAAATGGAGAATGATAGAAAAAGAGAATGACCTTTTATTTGTCCCTTGCAAGTAGAATAATTAAAGTTCATGCCACAACTTCTTGACTGATTTTGCTCAATGTGCTCCTAAGCTTCTGGAAACCAGTTGAAGTCAGTAAATCCTTCTAATTCATATATCACCCTGACTAATTTTTCTGTTTATGTTTAGATGGTGCCTTATTCAAGATGTACAGAAAGTTGCTTTCCAGGTTATGCCAAGCTTGTGAGAGAGGGAGCCCCAGTTTGCTGCTACGACTGTTCTCTGTGTATGGAAGGAACATTCTCTGGACAAGAAGGTACAGTAGGTGGCTCGAAAAAAAATCAAGATACAATCAATATTCTATCTTGTTTTGGGGGGGATATTTGATAGAGAAGCCAGAAAAACATTAAATTTCTTGAAGGCATCCACAAACTTCAAAGATTGGGCACTATCGCCAGATTTGGATGATGTTGAGAGCATTAAAATATATAATGAAAGGTTGCTGATTTCTATTGAGTTCTTACTTTCTTGCTTTGTTTTAGGAAAGAAGATTTGAGAACTCATAATCACATTCATCTTCAGCCTTTAAAAAGAGTGTTAACTAATGTAGTATCACAGAGATATCCCTGTGGAGAAATATTATATTATTCCTTGAAAAGGAAGCAATTGATTTCTGATATGGTTTTCATGCTTGTAAAGCTGCAGAAACAGATTAATGCTAACCATTTTTGTCTCAGATGCAGCCCATTGTGAAAAGTGTCCAGATGACCAGTATTCCACTAAGAAGCGAGATCAGTGTGTCAGCAAAAATATAAGCTTCTTATCCTATCAAGAATTGTTGGGACTCATCCTGGCTTTCTTCGCTATCGCTTTATCCCTAATCACCGCCTTTATTCTGGGAATCTTCATGAAATACCGAGACACTCCTTTAGTCAAAGCCAACAACTGTGAACTCACCTACATCCTCCTGGTTTCACTCCTGCTTTCTTTCTTGACCTCCCTTCTATTCATCGGTCGCCCCGTGAAAATGACCTGTCTCCTTCGACAAACCATTTTCAGTGTTGTTTTCTCAGTTGCGGTGTCTTCCTTGCTGGCCAAGACTGTCATGGTGGTGGTGGCCTTTCTGGCCACAAAGCCAGGCAGCAGCATGAGGAAATGGCTGGGGAAGAGTCTGGCCAACTCTATTGTTTTATCCTGCTCTGGTGTTCAAGTAGGCCTCTGTATGATGTGGCTGGGAGTCTTTCCCCCATTCCCAGATTCTGACTTTCATTCCCAACCAGAACACATCCTGCTGCAGTGCAATGAAGGCTCTGTCACCATGTTCTACTCTGCTCTTGGCTACATGGGTTTTTTGGCTGCCATCTGTTTCTTGGTGGCATTTCTCGCTCGAAATCTGCCAGGAGCTTTTAATGAAGCCAAACTGATCACCTTCAGCATGTTGGTTTTTTGTAGCGTTTGGATCTCCTTTGTTCCCACATATCTGAGTACCAAAGGGAAATACATGGTAGCCGTGCAGATCTTCTCCATCCTGGCCTCTGGCCTGGGTTTACTGGGCTGCATCTTTATCCCCAAATGCTACATCATTATTCTGAGACCTGACATGAACACCAAAGAACATCTGATGATAAAAAATCATTAAGTCTCCTTGTGTTGGTGTTTATTTTTGTACAGTTTGCATGCAGCATAAAATTACATACTTTGAAGTAATGTTTTATGTCTTGTCGCTTATCTTTCTTCATTCCATGTGAATTTTGAATTATAATAATTGAGTAGTGAAGTTGCTAAAACAACTCAAACTATCTGAAATAATCATATCCTTCAATTGTCCTAATGTGAATTCATATTATGACATTAATAAAATTTCTGAAACCAGGCCAGATAAACTGTTACCAGAGATGTTCTGATATGGTTTTAGATTAAAGATTATGGCTAATGATGATGTGTGTTTTTGTCACTATATAGGTTGGTGTGCTGGTGTTATATGTTATTTTCTGGGGTGATGTTCTGACTTTATTTTTAAAAAATAGTTAATTTCAAATACTGTATATATTTGATTGATCTCTTCTGGCTCAATACTGTAGGTTAATCATTCATAGTCAGGTAAATGAGATAGATAAATGAGAGAGAGAGAGAGAGAGAGAGAGAGAGAGAGAGAGAGAGATGGATGAGAGAGATCAAGAAAGAGAAAAACAGAGTGACAGATAACATTCTATATATGAAAATAGATAAAATATGAACATGAACATTGGAGCAAATTTAATTTTTTTCTCCATCCCTTTGAATAAATTAATGAAACAAATGATTATTTTTGGCAGTCTTCAATAAAAAAAAAATGTGTAGGAGTCTGAATGATTTTTTTTTTGTGGGGGGAATCATGGAGACATGATGTTACAATGAAGATGTGCTTTTGACTATTGAAATTGGTTCCTGTGTTTTATCCATGTCCATTTCCATATACTGTACATACTGTGTCTGTGTGTCTCTATGTGTTTCCTGTGAACCTAGCAATACAAAAACATGTAAATGCAAGAAGATAAATAGGTACCACTTTAGTGGGAAAGTAACAATATTCCATGAATCTTCAGTGCATAGTCATGACAGCCACATGACCATAGAAGCATCTTCAAATAAAGGCTCTTCATTTGTGAATCAAAGGTGAGCACCGCCCCTTGGGTTGGTCATGACTGACAGGGGAAATCTTTACCTATGCCCACTTAAACCTTTACCTAGAAATATATAAATACGTTTTTGTGCATGTGTCCTTTCTTTGTCTTTCTCTTTTTGTCAGTCAGCCCTTTGGTGTATTACATATTAGGAAAGCTATCATATAAGTCAGTAATACTTTTATCTGACCTTGTCTTGGTAATGGTCTCTCAATGCCATTTCCTCTGCCTTCTACACAATCTCTCTTTGGATATTGAGAAAGCATTGGAAAAGCAAAGCAATTGCAATGTATTTTTATTCACATACTGATCAGTTTCACTCATTATGCTAAATCAGGATTCTAGATTATCCTAATTTTGATTTATGTCATTGCAGTGTTGAATCTATCCTAACCACTTCTAGGTTATCTGCAAAGATGGGAAACTTTTCCTTCCTCCAATTGTTTATGATAGCAAAGTGTCCAGAACCCAGCATTTCAATAAGAATGAGCTCAACAAGAATAAAATGTTATAGGCCTCCTAAGCAGAGGGTTGGACTAGGAGACCTCCAAGGTCCCTTCCAACCTTGTTATTCTATTCTATTCTATTCTATTCTATTCTATTCTATTCTATTCTATTCTATTCTATTCTATTCTATTCTATTCTATTCTATTCTATTCTATTCTATTCTACTCTACTCTACTCTACTCTACTCTACTCTACTCTACTCTACTCTACTCTACCCTCTCTAAGCAGTTTACAGAGTTAGCCTATTGTCCCCAACAATCCAGGTCCTCATTTTACCCACCTCTGAAGGATGGAAGTCTGAGTCAACCTTGAGCCTGGTTCGATTCGATCTGCCAAACTGCTGGCAACCAGTGATCAGCAGAAGTAGCCTGCAGTTCTGCACTTAACCACTGCATCACCATGGCTCATCATCAACAACAATAGGTTGTTCAATATGTCATAATATGGAGCTAACCATTCTGGAGTATCTAACCTTCACTGAAGAAGATGGCCTCATCCACACCAGACAAAATAGGAAGGAATTATAATGGCCCACTGCCTAGTTCAAGAGTGTTGAACTGTTTTTCCACATTTTAACCTTTACAATCTCAAGAATAAGTTTGGAGACTAAAAAACAATCAAACTTCCCTGAATTTTTCCTTTCTTGACTCTCAAATTAGGACTATTCTCCTGAGTCAAAGAAAACTTTTCTCCAATGGCACACTTTTATGGCCAAAGCTCATTGCCAATTCCCCTTCTAATTATTAAAATCATGATTATTTATTCTCCTTTGAACAAGGTTTATGGGATTTCCACCACCACAATTAGTGGCCAATCAATGTGACAACAAATGGCATAGATAATCAGATTTGTAACAGCCTCCTGTGATGAGATCAGATTTTGGGGTAAAGCTGGCAAATACTGTAGTAGTCTGAAATTGCAGATAGCTCTTCCAAATCTGGGAGCAAACTGGATCTTCTTCACTGTAGTTGTGGTCTCTTTGTGATCTCTGAGATGAAGAAAGAACTCTAGGAAGGATCTCCTGCAGTATACTGTATGTCAAATGTTGCTGCCGCTGCATATACAGCTTTTTCTGCTTCAGTTTCTGTCTCAAATTCCCTGTGCCAGTACGCTGATGAAATGTCCATTTAAAGTGATCATAGAAGAAAAGGAGTGGTTCCATTACTACAAGCCAGGAGACTACTGGATTACGGGAATAATGTCTGGAATCGTAGCTCGATTATATCAATTTTCATTCTCCAAGCCTCCAACCCACCAACTGAAAAGGTAATTGTCAACTCATCCAAGGATTCTGGTGATTGATTTTCTCAATGAGATTTACAATGTCTTTTCTTTTTATATATATATAATTTTTTAAAGTTTTCTTTTAGTATAAACATTTCCTCTTTCAGTAAACAGTGTGTTGTCTGAGTACATATTTTTGTGTCATGACAATTAAAATTTACTACTATATTCATTATTTGTATCTATTCTTATATTACTACTAATATTTTACATACCTACTATTATAAGATTTCTCTTCTTATCTTATTTGCCTTTATAATACATAGCTTTCATATTTGTTCTCTAACCATTGATAGAATAACTCCCAAAAGGACCCAGTTTGTGGGGGCAATAAGCTGACTTTGTATAAATATACAAAAGTATGAAGGCTATTGCTTAACGCATTGTAAGCCGCCCTGAGGGCGGCATATAAATCAAATTTTATATATATATATATATATATATATATATTGTAATAATCAGATTCTTCCTTTCCTTTGATTGCAAGTGTTAATCTATGTATCTATATATCTTTTCTTTTCTTCTATGCACCAAGACAAATATCTTGTGTCCAATCACACTTGGCCAATAAAGAATTCTATTCTATTCTATTCTATTCTATTCTATTCTATTCTATTCTATTCTATTCTATTCTATTCTATTCAATTCTATTCTATTCTATTCTATTCTATTCTATTCTATTCATTTCTGCACATTCTAATATTTTCTTAATCATATTTTCTTTTTTAAACAAACTTTATTAAACATAAAAAGATAAAATATCAAATCAAGTACATACAAAATACATTTTATTCACCCCATAAAACAGAAAAACAATACAAAATGAAACAATAGATATATATATCTATATATAGAAAGTGACTTATTACACAATTTATCTTATTGACTGTGCTTGTTGTTAATTTTATTTTCTTTTTTCTTGTGGAATTTTACATTTACTCTCTTTTCTTTTAACTTGTCCAATCGTACTATCTATTCCATACAGTATAATATTTTGAGTGTACCTTGTCTTTTAACTCAAATGTTAATTTAGCCATTTCTGCACAATTGTAATTTTTTTTACATTACTAGATGATCTTTTGGCAATTGATCCGTTTTCCAGTGTTGTGCTAATTCCAATCTGGCTGCCGTAATTATGTGTAATATTAAATATTTTGTTTCTTTGCTATGGTTTCCTTTGATCATGCCTAATAGAAAAATTTCTGGTTTCAGCTTTATTTCCTCTGTTGTTATTTCTGTTAGCTAAGTTTTTATTTTTTCCCATTATTTCCTAATTTTTAGGCAAAGCCACCAGACATGAAAGAATGTGCCCTGTGCTTGTTCACATTTCCAACAAGTTGGATTTAGGTTCTGATACATCTTCGCTAATCTCGAAGGGGACAGATACCATCTATACCACATTTTATACTGATTCTCTCTATAAACTACTGATTTTGTCATGATATAATTAGTTTCCCATGCATTTTCCCAGTCTTCCAATTGTATGTTATGTCCAATGTTCCTTGCCCATGCTATCATTTGTCCTTTTGCTAATTCCTCTGCTAGGTCGAACTCCAATAAGTATTTGTAAATTTTTGATATTAATTTTTCTTCCTTGGCTTCTAACAGTTTATCTAATCGGTTCGGTTTTAGTTCAATTCCTCCTTCCTCTTGATCCTTTTTATATCTTTTTTTAAATCAGTAAATAGGGCCACCAGTCTATCAATATTCCTTGTACTCTAAGTTCTTCTTGTGTTTTTAATACTCCCTGGGAATCCAATATTTCCTTATATCTCATCATTTTTTGTAGTGCCAGTATGTTGGGGTGTATTTGCGCCTCCATTGTGGATAACCATCCGGGAACTTTTATATAATGTTTGTTCTTAATTTCTTGCCATGTACAGATTAGTTAATCTCTTAGTATATGATTACTGAAGTTTTTATGTTTTGTTCCCGGTGGTCCATAAGAAGGCATACCACCCAATCATCAAATCATGTCCTTCTAGTTTTAATAGTCTTTGATTTTCCAAATTCACCCATTCTCCTATTCATGTTAGACTTGTTGCTTTGTAGTATGTTTCCCATGCTGGTAAACTGAATCCACCTCTAGTTCTATTGTCCTGTAATATACTTAATTTGATTCTTGGTTTTTTCCCTTCCCACACAAATTTTGTGATTATTCTATTCAAATTATTGAAGAATTTTTTATCTAATTTTACTGGAATTGTTTGAAATAAATAAAGGAGTCTCAGCAGTATGTTCATTTTTATCGCTGCAATCCTCCCTAATTGAGATAATTTCAATTTCCCCCATTTTTCTAAATTTTCATTTATTTTTTTAACCAATATTCCATAATTGTTCTCCTTTATGGTTGCACTTCTGGTTGTCAAATTTATACCTAAATATTTCACCTTTTTTATCACCTGTAATCCTAATTGATTAACTAATTCTTCTATTTGTTTTGCTGTTATATTTTTCGTTAACATTTTAGCCTTATCTTTGTTAATTTTTAAGCCCGCCACGTTTCCAAATTCTTCTATCTCTTTTATTAAAATTGGTCCTGTTTTTAATGGTTCTTCTATGAAGAATACAAGGTTGTCAGCAAATGCTTGGACCTTGTATTCTTCTCATTTTACATTTAATCCTTTTATTCCTTTATTTGACCTAATTCTTTTAGGTCAAATAAAGGAAGTAAATTTTCCAATGTTAAAATAAACAATAAAGGTGAGAGTGGACATCCCTGCTGTACTTCTTTATTTATTTCAAAGAATTTAGTAGAGTCTCCATTTACTAATATACTTGCTTTTTTTTTCTATATATAGAGGCTATCATTTTTTCAAATCTCTCCCCAAATTTCATGTTTTTAATTTGCTGAATCATAAATTGCCAATTATCCTGATCAAAAGCTTTTTGTGCATCCAGAAACACCAGTGCTACCTCCCTCCCTGGATGTACCTCATAATATTCTAATACATTGATTACTGTTCTTATATTGTTTTTTCTCGTCTCGTTGGTAAGAAACGGTTTTGATCTGGGTGTATTCTATCATTCAATATTTTTTTCATTCTGTTTGCCATTATATTCATGAAGATTTTATAATCAGTGTTTAATAGAAAGATTGGTCTATAATTTTTTATTTGTGTTGTATCTGCTCCTTCCTTCGGTATCAGCAAGCTATATGCCTCTCTCCATGAGTCTGGTAGCTTTGCCTCTATCAATGCTTCGTTATATGTTTCTAGTAGAATCCAATTCAGTGTCTCTCCTAATCCTATATAAAATTCATTTGGTAGACCATCTGTCCCTGGGATTTTATTATTTTTTTGCTTCCTAGTCGCTTCCTTTAGCTCTTCTATGGTAATATCCCTATTTAGTATTTCTTTTTCTTCCTCTGACAATGCTAACATTCCCTCCCCACTCAGATATTGATTTATTTCTTTGGTTGTCACTTTGTCTTTCTCGTAACGTTCTTGAAAGAATTGAGTTGCTATCTCCTTTTTCTTTTCTAAGCTCTGTTGCATTTTACCCTTTTTGTCCTGTAATTGTTGGATTGTTCTTTTCTCCCTTTCTTTTCTTAATCTATAAACCAACCACTTCCCTGGTTTATTTGCATGCTCAGAGTGGTTCTGTTTTATATATTTCAATGCCGTTATATATTTTTCCTGATCTAATATGTTCAATTTATGTTTAGCTGCCATCCATTTCCTTCTAATTTGCTCATCCCCGGGGTTGTCTTGTAATTTTCCTTCCCAATTTTTAATCTCTTCTTGTACCTTATTATATTCATTTTCCCTCTCCTTTTTTCATTTTGCATTATAAACTATCGTCAATCCTCTCACATAAGGCGTTGTTGTATCCCATAAATTCTGAAGGAAGGCATGATATTTTGTATTATCTTTAAAGAAAAATTTTAATTCCTTTTCCATTTGTTCAATATATTCTTTTTCTTTCAATATCTGGGTGTTCATCGTCCATCTACTCTTTTTCCTCTGCTGTCCTTTCCATACCACATTACTGGATTATGGTCAACCCAATTATTTGATATTATTTCAACTTTTTCTACTTCTTATATCAATATGTTAGTTACCCATACCATATCAATTCTAGACCAGGATTTATGGGGATTCAAATAATACGTAAATTTTTTTACCTCAGGGCTATAAAATCTCCAACTATCAACTAAATTTAATTCCTCTACTAAATCAATAAAAGTTCTGGGTAGTATATTTTTCTTTCTTTTTTTCTTATTGCTCTGATCACTTTTGTAATCCTTTCTTACATCAACAATTGCATTAAAATTACCAATCAAACATACATTCTCCATTTTTTGTTCTATTATTTTTTCATGTACTTTTTTGTAAAATTCCGTTTGTCCACTATTTGGTGCATATATAATCACTAATAAAATACTTTTACATTTAAATTTTACCTCTACCATCAAAATTCTTCCTATTAAGTCTGCGTATTTCAAGTTGCTCTCTATTCTTTCTTTAACATAATTGTTATTCCTCTTTTCTTTTCTTCTGCTTGTGTTACAAAAGATTTACCTAATTTTTTGCATTGTAAATATTTTTCATCTTGTTTTCTCATATGTACCTCTTGGAGGCACACAATATCCATTTGTTGTTTCACAGTTTTTCTAAAAATTTGATGTCTTTTGACTGGGGAATTAAGGCAATTTACATTCAATGATAAAATTTTAAGATTTTGTTCCATTTCTTAATGTACGCTTTTTCTATTACTTCCTATCCTTTCTCTTGGCCCTTGTTCTCACTCCTTCTTCCACTTGTATTTCTCCTTCTTCCTCTTTATCTCCCTCTTCTAGTACTTTTTCTTGTCCCTCTTGTCTCTGTTTCCCTTTAGTACTCCTTTCCAATTCCTCCCTTTTATTATTTATTCCTTCTATGCCCATCACTTGGTCATGCAGATTCTGTACTTTATGTTGTGAATCCACTTTTATTTTTTTTCCCCTGCCACGACACCAACATTCCTTCCGGTGTTATCCATCTGAACGGTATATGCCGCTTGTTTAATAATGTGGCTAAGAACCAATATTCCTTTCTCAGTTTCCTTATTCTTTTAGGGACTTGCTTTAATGTGATTATTTCCTTACTTCTGTAGAACATCGGTTCATCTTTCGTTATTTTGTAAACAATGTCTTTACTTTTCATCTCCCAAATCTTACGTGACCTCCCTTGGTAGTTTATATTGTCTAGCATAATTTGTGTGGACTCTATAGACTTCATCCAACTCGTTTATTATTTCATCCTTATCACGTTGGAGAGCCTCCGCAATCACTTCTGCCATCACTAATGTTAGATCCTCCTCTCTATCTTCCACCACATTCTGAAAGTGCAGGTAAAACGCAGCCCTCTCCATCTCCAGATGTGCCACAGTATTTTCCAATTCTTTATTAAGTTCCATCATTTTTGGATCCAAAGATTCAAATTTTTCTTCCGTCTGCTCTGTTTTCTTTTCTATAGCTATTATTTGTTGATCATTTTTTTGTATAATTTCTTATATTGAGTCCATCTTTTCATCTATCTTTTGTATGTCACTTTTTACTTTTCTTTTAATCTCATCCATATCTTTCCTTGATTCTTCATGATTCTTGGTCATACGTTCTTGCATTTTAATCATGGTCTCCTAAATTTTTATAAGTGTAGCCTGCATAATTGGCATGCTTAAAGTGGGAGTTTGCTTATCTGATGGGAACATTCTTTCTATTGTCCCCTGTGCTGCAGGGGGAAGCCGATGATCCAGTCAGTGTCAAAGTTGTTTTCTTTCCCATTTTCACAGTGGTTGTGGTGGTACTAGTCATTTCATTTAATATTTTATACTGTTCACCTAAGATTCTGTCTATCTTCTCCCAAATCACCATCCACTTTAAAATTCAGTTTCCTTCCCTCCCTTCTCTATCCTCTTAATATAGTATAATACTCAATATTAGTATAATACTTATTAACTTAGCTAATAAAATTCTATTAAAAAGAAAAATTCATAAATATCTTAATACTCTAATTACTAAAATTCTTATATGATTACTAAATACTAATTAATTTAATCAATTGAAAAGATCTAGTATTAACTTTAAATAGTTACTTTAAATATTCAATAAGAGAATAAAAAGGAACTATACAGAAAGGAGAGAAAGTAAAAATAGGAAAAGGAAGAGAGAAAGCACAACAAGTATAAGTAATTAATAAGTAATTAGGAAGTAGTAATTTGCTAATACTAAATTTCCTCTATAGGTAACTTAATATATCGATATGTAGGTTATGTATATAAATAGCTATAAATATAATTATAAATGTATATAAATATATATAAGTAATAATAATTTGCTAATAATTAATTATAAATATCGGATAAATACAAAAATACAAAAGTTTCTAACAATGAATAAAATGTCAAAATGTAGGCTATATATCTAAAAGTTCACAATATTTCTAGCTTTTGTGTGTTCTTTAAAAAAGTTCAGATGTACTTCAAATATAGTCTTTCTTTCTTTCACACTTTCAGTTTTCACGCACAAGTAATTAAATATGGCAATTTCTAATCAGCACTGTCACTCTTGTGCGTCTTTTACTTTTTGCTAATCCACATTTCTCCTTCCGTTGGAGCAGCTAAGGTAGGGGTAGAAATAGAATCTCATATTCAGTTACCTTCTCTTTCCCAGCTTCCTGGAAGACCCATTTTCCTTGATATTTCACTCTTTTGGTGTTTTTTATGCTGGTGTGAAATTTGCCTCTTCACTTTTGCTCTCCTCATTAATTACCCCCAGTTTACAATCTGAGCCTTTCTTTTCTGCCTGCTGCGCCTTCGAAATCCAAATTCTTCTTCTTCTCCAACTATCTGAACAAGTTTAAAATCTTTATTTTTCTGTTCTCACTGTCAATTCTCACACCGTACTCACTCTCTGCTTCCCGTTGTTTTCGATCGGGGTGTCAGGCCTCTGAGTCAGCCACACCAGCTGTCTTCTTCCACACTTGAATTAAGGGTTCTTCTTGGTGTGGTGGGAGACTGCACCTCTCCACACCTCCTCTGAAGATTCCCCTCTTTCTTGCCGGTCTCACCAAGACCAAACCTCACCAAAATGCTGGAAAATCAGCACTGGGAACGGAGCGATTTTTCCCGTGTTGCCTTGACCCCACGTCACTGCTGGTGCTAATCATATTTTCATCTGTAAGGATGTCTTCACTTTTTTAATTTTGTGCAAATGCAATTCTAGTTGTAGTTATTATATGAATAATCAAGTATACATTTTCTTTACTATAAGATTCTGGTATTATCCACAACAGAAATAGTTAAAAGTTTTAAACCAATATGTTGCTGTGTCATCTTCTCCAACCACATACCTCCAATGTCTTTTCTAGGAATGATTTCCTTTCCTTTATTCCTCACTTTGAGAAAGACAAGTCAATATTGCTCATCCCAATTTGCTTTAGAGGAAAGGCTCCTGGGGAACCTGATGATTTTGTAAAACCTGAGTTGGCAGAGTTTCTTTTTAAGTTCTTCCACAAGTGTCAGCCTCAACACTGGGCAACACTGGGCACTGCCAACACTGTCCCATAATAAATTTTGCCTGGATGGGGTTCTGCCTGCTTCCAAAATGACTACCTTGGTACTCTGGAGAGTCAGCAACAGATTTATTCATATTTATTGTATTTATTTATTAACATTGGTTAAACAGTAACTCCCAATAAAGTGATTGAATGACACCTTAGAATAGAATAAGATTTCTGGTATTTTCTCCCTACTGTTTCTTCCCCTTTCTTACATTTACTCTGTAATTCCTATCACCCTCTCTGCTCTTTCTTTCCACCCTTTAACACTTTTGCCACTTTTGTGGCTCCCCTGTTCCTTTTGGTTTAGATAAAAAGGATACTTTTTAAAAACCAAATTCAAGGAGGGGAGAGACTT
This sequence comes from Coluber constrictor foxii, assembly GCA_038048745.1. Classification (NCBI taxonomy): domain Eukaryota; kingdom Metazoa; phylum Chordata; class Lepidosauria; order Squamata; family Colubridae; genus Coluber; species Coluber constrictor. Next base: position 252,952,645 of record CM075959.1, on the reverse strand, counting down.
TATGGCATAAGTTAATGTTTAGTTGCAGAGGAATCCCAATAACTGTAGAATATAGGACAATAACACTAAAGCCATGTATGTTATTGTTAGTCACAAAATCGTATATGACCCATCACCACCATGGGCAACATTCCTCCAGGATTTCTGTCCTCTACCATTCCCCAGAGGCCATTTAAGCTCACACTGACTGCTTCAGTGACTCCATCCAGCCACCTCGTTCTCTGCTGTCCCCTTCTTCTTTTGCCCTCAATCTTTCCCAGCATTAGGCTCTTCTCTAGTGAGTCCTTCCTTCTCATTAGATGGCCAAAGTATTTCAGTTTCATCTTCAGGATCTGGCCTTCCAAAGAGCAGTCAGGGTTGATCTCCTCTAGGACTATCCGATTTTATCGCCTTGCAGTCCAAGGGACCCACAGGAGTCTTCTTCAGCACCATAGTTCAAAGGCCTTAATTCTTTGGCACTCAGCCTTCCTTATGGTCCAACTTTCACAGCCATACATTGCAACTGGGAAAACCATAGCACTTGGTATGCATACACTTGGTAGCATCCCTTATTAACATTCCTGAGGACTGTGAAGATATGGATCTTCCCGCAAGCATTGGGCTAGGATGGGGGTTGCGAGCTATGAGCATATCTAGTCTGGTACCTGGTGGTAAGGGTATGAATTTAATTACATTTTATGGACTGTTGTGAATTGATATGAGTGATATATTAGCTTTGCAAATAGGTAAGTGAATAAAATAAATGCTTTGGTTTTGCAAAAAAATTATTCTAAGCAGATTAAAACAGTTACAATAGTAAGAAACCTTTGCACTTTCTTTTTGAGTAGAAGAAGGTGTGAAGGTTTCTTACGATTGTAACCATTTTCCTTACCTGGCTACTGAACTATAAGAATAATTTTCCTCATTTTTTTCTCCCAAGTTATAATGTGGATCAAAACATAGGCAGAATCAGTTCTTCTGATTTTTTAAAATTTTTTTGATAGAATTCCTTTGATCCTGACATAACAAAGCTTGCTATCTCTCTCTGATATTTCTTTTGGCAAGAAGCTCCTACTGGTGTCAATGGGACTGTTCTTCCATTGTCTAAATAAATTGAATAATTTAATTGAATAATGAGTATCTCTCTCAAGGCTATATCCCAGTGTTACCACAGCAGACGGAGAGGAGTGATCTCTACAACCCACGAAATTGCTACAATGGCAAATGTGATTGATGACACACCCTGGGGGGAAGGGAGGAAACAGGGTCATGATTGGGGCGTAAATTATATGAGGTCAGAGTTGGCTTCATTAGGAACATGCCAACATGAAGCTTCTAATAAATAACTGGATTTCTTTTGAAGTTTGGCTTAAGGCTCATGATTTTATTAGGGCATCCATCAGAACCCTGACATCAATAATGAGTAGTTGATTATCTTTTTGGCATTGCACTGTATAGATATAAAGCTACAGTAAATATGACATATCATGAAAATCCAAACTGAAGATTGATTGATTGATTTGAATTTGTTAAACCAAAAAGAGAACAAGAATAAGAGAATAAAAATACAATGACAGGGATAATAGGCACGTCAGTGTACTTACGCACACGCTCTCTACTGACCACTTAAGTATGAAGTAAGGTCCATGGAAGTCAATTTGTGCCTGAAACTGTGAAAATTTGTAGCTGAAACAACTAAATCAGGTTGGGCATTCCAGACTTTGACAGAAATCATATTTTTTTTCAGTCGAGTTTAGAACGATTTACATGGACTTTAAATTGGTTGTTTGCGTGTATTATTGCGATTAAAACAGAAAAAGTCGTTTACAGGTAAAACATCACTACATTTAATTTTGTATGCAATACCTAGGCTTGACCACAAGTGACGCAGTTCTAAGTTATCCAATCTGAGAATTTCGAGCCTAGTAGCATAGGGAATTCTATTGTGTACAGAAGAGTGCATGAGTACACTCTTCTGTACAGAAGTATTTTCTAGTGAAATACTTCTGAACCCGCTAGATTGTACTAATGGCAGATATATGGTGGGGATTCCAAACAGTTGAACAATACTCTAAAATTGGACTAGCATAACTTTGTGTTTTTTGCAAAAGTTTTTTTAGTTTTTAAAACAAACGAACATACATTTTTTCTGAATAGGGTATTGACCGAGTCAAAATTCATACAGCTTATTTTCTCAAATTTAATTTACATACTTCAATTTCTGCCATTGTATTTCTTTTCTGTTTCTCTCTTTTTCATCTCTCTTTTATATTTAATATATAATCAATATTACCACCCGCCCTAACCTTCTAATCTTAATTTTATTTTACTTCTTTTATTTCTCCCTTTATCACATATTTTATTCAATATTCCTTTATTCTATTGAAACCCTTTAAATTACACACAATCCTTTAATATTTCACACTTATATCTTAATCTCCATTGTTTTCTAAAGGTGGACCAGAATATAAGGTCATATCTCCTTATTAATCACTTTACCATTTTAACAATATATTTCTTCAAATTTGCTTCCCACATCACCTTTTTAAAATACAAATATCTTATTCCATTTCAATTTCAGTTAGATTGCAATTTCACCTCCATTTCCATTTCATTTAAATTTCCTCTTCTAAATAAACCATTTTATATTACTCAATTTTAACAACATTCCCAATCATCTTCTCTTAATTTTTAATTATCATTTTCTATTACCTTAAATTCACTTTTCCCCTATCATGATATTAATACAATTCATTCAAATCTAGACATGATAATAATCTTCTACATATATCATTATATAGTTCACAACCATTATTTTGTCTGTATTCTACCATTCATATTACAGAATATCTTTCAGATTATTCGAATATTATAATCATAATACCATTATTACTACTTTTATATATCCTATTATCCTTCCTCCTTTTCCATTAGTTACTGTATTTTTCGGAGTATAAGATGCACCTTTTTCTCCCCAAAAAGAAGGTGAAAATCTGGTTGTATCATATACTCCAAATGTAGCCCTGCCCAGCTTCTCAAAAGGAGGTTTCAGAGGCCGTAAAAAGCATCAGAAAAGAAGCTTCAGAAAAGGAGCCCCCAAACAGAGCTTCAAAGGAGCTTTTATTCTGAAGCTCTGTTTTGGAGGGTTTCAGAGACAAGAAAAAAAGTTTTTTCTGAAACAGAGTTTCGGAAGTTTTAGAGGCAGAAAACAAAAAAAGCAAAAAAAAAGCAAGGCACACAGCTCACAACCAAGGAACCTGTTGTTAAAATTCACCTCTGGGAATAGCTGATTGGGGGTATTTGATCCACCCACCAATCAGCTTTTTTTTTTTCCTCACCAAAAACTAAGGTGTGTCTTATACTCCAGCCCGTCTTATACTCTGAAAAATACGGTACCCCTTTTAATCATTTTCTCCTGGTCTATCTAGCAAACTACTTCTCAAAATTCCCCCATTCTCCTATTTTCTTTTTTTTCTTTTTCTTATTTTTATAATTATTATATCTTTTCCTGTTTCCTTCCTTTAGCTTTTAAGTCCATTACTCGCTTATTTTGTCCCATATTCCCATCTGATCTAATTTCCTTTTCTCTTTTCACTTTCTTTGTTTCCCCACTGTTAATCCAAGTGTAATTATTTAATTTTTTTGTCTCTAGACCTTTCCCTATTTCTTGTTTCTTGTTTCTTTCTACCTTCCCTATTTTTATCACTGTTAATCCCAGTGCAATCCTTAAAAATATTTTTCTCTAATCTTCCTTTCCTTCTCTTAACTTTCTTATTTATTGATTGTTTCCTTCTAATCCTACTCTTTTTTTCATTGTTACTCCCAATGTAATCATTTGAATGTTCAATGTCTTTGTCCTCCATGTTTTTTTCTTGCTTCTCGTTGGTAGGCTGTTTATCCAGTGGAATCTATTCTGAAAAGATTATTTCTTTCTGTCCAAATCAAATGATATATGTACCATTTTAACCATCTCAATTACTTCCTGCCACATTTTGTCATTCTGATTAAATTTTGACTCCAATTTAAAACTTTGTTATTTGTCAGCTCTTTTACTTATCAAAGTCAAATAGTTGAAAAGAAAACAAGACTTCCTTAAAAATTCTCACTGCTCATTAATCAAGGTCACTATAATTTTTTCCAAGTTCAAAATGTTCAGTGTAGTACTTTTTTTCCACCAGTAGATGTCTGTCTCCAATCCACAAGTCTCAAAACAATAGTTTAACAAATTATCTCTTTGTGTATTAAATCCACTTATCTGGTATTTTCCTACTTTCTTCTCTTTTCTTAATTTTTATATATTCCAAATGCGAATTTTATAGTCCAATTCAAATCCAATTAAAATATGTTAACATTGCTTTTTATATTAGGTTTTTCTTTGTTCTTCCTTTAAAGTTAAATTTTTTTCTTAGAGTTTATATTCAATCCATCTAAGCAATTTTCTTTCAAGTTTCTCTATCTTGTACTACTTTTAAATTCTCCAAATCCAATTTCTAAATCCAAATATCAAACTCCATTTTGGGCTTTAATGTTTTTACTTCCACTTTGTTCTTCTCCCTCCATTAACATTCCCTGATGCTAGTTAGCTGCTATTTCCACGCCGTGATCCTTTTTAACGATTTCAATTTTTTTCTTTATTTTCTGTGAGTTGGCCAATAACTCACCTGATACCAATACTCCATCCAAAACACTGCTCCTGCACAATTCTTAGCCCAGTTGCCCCACTTTCATGAGGGTCGCAATGGCCGCTGCATCTGCTGCTGGATCAAAGAGTTTTCTCCAACTTCCGAGGAACTTGCCTGTTTCTCCTAGTCATCCAAGATATCTCTCCTTCTTCACCATCCCTACAAGACGGTTCCAATTTGAAGATCCCTCAACAGCAGTTTGTCTGGTTGGATTTTCACCAGGCTCATCAGAGCCAGCTACTTTCCAGCCAGTCTCGCCATGACGCATCCAGTTTCTCTAGCATAAGTTTTATAAGCTCTAATTAGCGATACAATGTTTCCAGAAAAAAAGCTTCACAAAATTAAGCTTGCAACCTTAATGCTTTTTAGCAATGCTGTTACAGTGAGCTTTGAAGCATAAATTGTCAGAGATAAGTACACCTAGATCCTTAACAAGGTGAGGGTCGTCTGCTAGATCAATGCCACCTATCTCATTCCTGATATTCTGATTACGTTTACCAATATGTAAGACAAAGCATTTGTTAATCAAAATTTGAAGTTGCCAAATAGATGACCATTCAGACAAATAGAATTATCTGTAGAATTGAATAATTTTATATCTTCAGCAAAAAGAACGGAGATGCTTTTAAGAGGATCACATAAATCGTTGATATAGAGCAAAAAAAGATGATGAAATTTCTTATGTTGCAGTGATAACAACTTCTACCAGATTCTGCCCTTCTTGTTGGCTGTTCATGAAGTCAACCAGAATTCAAGGCTCTTACCCAACATCACCCTGGGCTACAGCATCTATCAGAACTTTTTCAATGCAAGAATGACATATGAGGCCATGCTGGATATGCTGTCTACAGGACAGGAGAACATCCCAAACTACAGATGTGGAAGACAAAAGAATCTGCTGGCAATTCTTGAAGAAATGGATTCTGAACTCTTTGATCATATTTCCAATGTCTTGAGCATCTATAAAATTCCACAGGTATAAAGCCAAATGAAATTAATTCCATGTTGTAAATTGTTCAGATCTGCCTAGCAGCACTTGTATAAATTTCTCCAAATAAATTGAAAGTCAGAGAGTAAATATTAGAAGAGCTGAAAGAATTTTTATTTCACAAAGAGCCTCCAATGGCTCAACAGAATAGATAGCCTGTTATCAACATTCAGCTGTCTGCAATTATTGCAAGTTCAAGGCTCAAGGTTGACTCAGTCTTCCATCCTTTCTAAGGTAGGTAAATTGAGGACCCAGTTTGTGGGGGCAATAAGCTGACTTTGTATAAAAATATACAAAAGTATGACGGCTATTGCTTAATGCATTGTAAGCTGCCCTGAGTCTCCAGAGAAGGGCAGCATATAAATCTAATTAAAAAAACAAAACAAAACAAAGTATGTATGTGTATATGTATGTATGTATGTATAGCTATCTATCTATCTATCTATCTATCTATCTATCTATCTATCTATCTATCTATCTATCTTTGTTTTCTGAGGTTATTGCGGGTGTTTGTATGTAAGTCATATGAGTGTGTGTGTGTGTGTTTGTGTATGTATGCATATGTATACACACACACACAAACACATGTATGTATATACTACATACACACACACATATATATACACACAAACAAATATGTATGTATATACATTGTATATGTATGTATTTGTGTTTATGTGTCTGTGTGTCTGTGTACTATGTGTGTTTCTACATACATACAGTATTGGGCTGCTGCCGGTTCAGCCTGGTTCTAGCAAACCGGTAATTCCAGTGATCAGTTGTGGCTGCCCACCTGCCCCCACCCAATCCTGTCCTATGTTTCCTGCTTTTTTCAGCTCAGCTGATTTGACTGGCATGGTGGATTTCCATGCCTCAGCTGTTTTACTTACCAGGGCTGCCCTAGAAGATAATCTATAGAGCTTGAAATTGGTGTATTTTGAATTCTACGCACAAAGCACATGCTCACAGAAACACACACACACAAACATGTGGTTGGGCTAGAAGACTTTCCAGCTCTATTCTGATTGACTAATTGACTGAGTGGATGGATGACGCACAGAGTTATAATGTAACAGAAGGGTATGCTCTATGAGGACCACGAATGAACATCACCCACAGATAATTCAGAGCTCCCTGGTTTCAAAGGGAGCATACAAGACAACAGGACAGAACATCAAGGGAACCAGAAAAATTTGTGGAGTTATCATTTGAAATGTCTCTCAGCAGTGTGGAAAGGCCCTTAGAATTACCATCTTTTATCATTTTATCATTAAAACTGGCACAAACTACATTTGGAAGAAATATTCTTCTAGATTCAGTTCCAAGTGGGGGGAAAAACACTGGATTCATGGAAGTTGCTTGGAAAAATGGTTTTAATGGTGGACAGGATCACATGCCTTGATGATGTTGGATGAAGAAAAAAAGGGAAGAGATGCCGAGAGTGCATGCCCTCTCTGGGCTTTTGAGTCCAAGTTTGGTTGTGCCTTGCTGGATGGTGCTAGAATAGAATAGAGTAGAGTAGAGTAGAGTAGAGTAGAGTAGAGTAGAGTAGAGTAGAGTAGAGTAGAGTAGAGTAGAGTAGAGGAGTAGAACAGAATTCTTTATTGGCCAAGTGTGATTGAACACACAAGGAATTTGTCTTGGTGCATATGCTCTCAGTGTACATAAAAGAAAAGATACATTCCACAAGAATCATAAGGAACAACACTTAATGATAGTCATAGGGAAACAGTCAATATAAATCTTAAGGATACCTGCAACAAGGTTACAGTCAGACAGTCATAAGTGGGAGTGTAGAATAGACTAGCTCAGGCCTTAATGGCCCATTGACAAAGGTAGGGGGGCTGAGCTTGGTGGGAAGGTAACACCGTTCCGTGCGCCTTTGGCATTTAGTCATGCTGGCCACATGACCATGGAGACGTCTTCAGACAGTGGTGACTCTTCGGTTTTGAAACAGAGATGAGCACCGCCCCCTAGAGTTAGGAACGACTAGCACATATGTGTGAGGGGAACCTATACTGTTACCTAAAATATCTTATTTTCCTAGGAGGGGGTGGCTGCTAACATCCTAGTCTACAAACACCTTCTCTTTCATTTTAGATCAACTACAGTGTCATCAACCAGATGGCTGAGAAAAATCATGGTTTTCCTTTTTCATATCGGATGACCCCAAACCAAGAACCCCCTGACTCAGCAATTGTCCAGCTGCTCCTGCAGTTCCAATGGACATGGATCGGCCTCCTTTCTCAGGACAATGAAAAAGGAGAAAAATTCAAAAGACGCTTTGAAGTTCTCGCTCTAAAAAATGGGATTTGCATTGTCCTCTCAGGATCTGTCCCAGAAGCAAATCTGAAGACAAATGCTGGAGAAACTCACATGCAAGAAAAATGGAAAATGTTACTTTCTCTTATCAAGAGTCAAATAAAAATTATAGTATGCCAAATGGATTTTCAGGCCTCAGGAATGTTAGCATTAATAATACAAAGAATTGATATGACTAATACATCCATTGTGGGAAGAGTGTGGATTGCAACAACTTTGACACCTTTAAGTGTAAGTAGTTTTGACCTCTACGTTGATCTCCAAAATAAATATGCTTTGTTTTCCTTCCTCATCCAGATAAAGGGAAGAAGTCGGTATTATGACTTTAATTCTTATGCATCTATGGTCTTATTGTATGGAAAGGAAGCGTTCCAATGTTCTTATTCAAGTCCTGTGTTATCTAAGAAAGTTTGGAAAAAATGCAGAGAAAAAGAGAATTGGGAATTCCCACCCCCTGATGTGATCGCAAGAATCCTGTCTCAGGATTCCTCCAGTATTTCCCAAATCATTCAAATTGTGGCCTGGATCCTCAGTGCTGCCTCTTCCTCCCAATGGAGTAAGAGGAGAATGCAAGTTGGAGACCATCAATCACCCCAGATTGTACAGCCATGGCAGGTAAGTCTCCTCCTTTGAAGTTCCACTAATTCGCCCCTTCCAGTTCCTCAATATTAAATTAGATGTAGAAAGGGGTGAGATATTCTGAAGAGCAGATGTTCAGCTTGTGGTATTTGAAAGTGAGCTTCAGCTCCAACCCTGAAGCTGACCTGACTGTGGCCATTTTGATGCTTCATTGTTGCCACACTGGAGTTGAGGGATAGAGAGGGAGGAGAGGAATAAAGATAGCTGGGGTTTTGTAGCTAAAACAAAATATTTTCTCCTGGGAACCAAGAACATTCCACTGACGGCTGGAGCGAGGATGAGTGAAGTCACCAGGCAACCGGATGACACTTTGATTGGACCATGTGACTGATTGTTTGGAAAGGGGAGGAAAACTTTTACTTTAATTCGGTGAAAACTGTGGGAACATTTAGAGTCAGTTTTCACCAGCCTGTCCTATAAGATATCTCCAATAAAACTGATATTTGAGGAACCTGCTTGCCTCAGAGTCCTGACGGTGAGTTAGAGAGAGAGATGATAGAGAAAAATCTTCCAAAGTTAAACAACCTTTGCTAGTTTGTGATGCTTTTGTGACAGAAATAGCTCTATGGTGACAATGTAATTTTCCAAATCAAAGAAGCATCAGAATATTCCAGCAATCCTCAACTCTTTATTGTGATCACAAAGTGATCTCCAAGCTAAGGAGTTCAGCTGGATTGTTTGTTCTGGATTAAGATTGAATTTTGCTGGCTAAAAGTTTCTAATAAAGGAACAAAATATAAATCAAATCATCTTCTGGGTGGGCAACAAAAGTTTCATCCACACATCTCCTGAACTAATGGATATGCTTCTGTGGCTATTCTATGAAAGAGATAACATCACTATGCAATTTTTGTCACATTCCTAACATAAAACATAGAATAATAAGATTTTGAAAGGACCTCAGAGGTTTTTCTAGTCCAACCCACTAATCGAGCAGGAGACCCTGCACCATTTCAGACAAAGATGCAGCAGCTGTAGGTTTCTTGTAGCGAAAGTTACCAGAGCCACTCCCCTTCTTAAATGTGCCGCTGCCATCTCCGCCCTGTTCCATGCACATTCGCACACCCTTGCCTGCTGCCACTGATAAATGATGAATGAATAAATAAACAGTGTGCTCATGCATGCCCAGCACATGGAACAGTATGGTGATGCCAGCGGTGTGCTTAAGAAGGGGATAGGTCTGGTAACTTTTGCTACAAAAAACCTACAGCCTCTGCATCTTCCGGCACAAGAAGCACCTCCAGGCAGGACGAAAAAAAGAGGCTGCTGCTGCAGGCATCTTGTGACTAGAGGGGCGAGATATGGGCTAACGGGGAGCCCAGCGGTAATGGCTCAACCCTGGCTTTCTTTCCCTGGCAGCCACCTGAGGGAGGAAGGTAAGGACATGTTATGTGGCAAAGGGAGAGCAGGCAGTGGGTGGCGAACGGGCAGCAGTCGAGATGGGCAGCAAGCAGGCAGTGGCTCAGGGGCAAAACCAGAGCCATGAAATGATTCATTCCCCCACCTGGTTGAGGCGGGTGGCAAGCAGGAGGTGGCTCTAGGGCAAGGCCGGAGCTGGGGAATGGTGCATTCCCCATTCCTGTCAAGATGGACAGCAAGTGGGTGGCAACTCCAGGGCCTCAGAGAATTGCATGTACTTGTGTCACAGCCCCCGACCCAAGTCGAAGCGTGAACAAGCAGCATGCATTGCTTACCTTTGGTGAACTGAGCAGGTGAGACAACTGGTGAGGCATGTAGCTAGGTCACACGGAAAAAGGAACTTATATAGGGTGGGAGTGGGTGGGTGGGCTGAGCAGGCAGAAGCAGCAAGCGAGCCGGAAGGGGCGAGTGAGCCGGAAGGGGCGAGAGGGCGAGCAGTTGAGCAGGTGTGCATGCATGGGCAGGAGTACCAGAGATGTTTGCTACTGATTCAGCAAACTGATGCCAATCATGCCATCAGTTCTTCCAAACCGGTCCAAATCGGTAGGATTATACACCTGCTTTAACTGTTCTTGCTATGTTTTAGCCTCCAGACCCCTTACCATTTTTGTTGTTCATCTCTACAGTCTTTCTAGAGTTTCAGTATCTTTTTTATGTTGTGTTGACCAGAACTGGATGCAGCATTCTAACTGTGGTCTTACTAAGGCTTTGTAAAGCAATATTAGAACTTCATATGATCTTGATTCTATCCCTTTATGAACGCAGCCTAGCATTGGCAATTTTGCCTGCTGCCACACAGTTGGCTCATATTTAAGTGATTGTCCACTAGGATTCCAAGATCTTTCTCACAGTTACTGGCATTAAGCCATGTTTCACATAGGCTGTACCTATACTCTTGGTTTTTCTCGCCTAAGTGTAAAACCTTACTTTTATCTATGTTGAATTTCATTTTGTTAGGTAGGGGCCCATGTTCAATTTGTCAAGATCTTTTTGGATCTTGAGCTTGTCTTCTGGAGTGTTGGCTATTCCTGCCAGCTTAGTGTCATCTTCATATTTGATGACTTCTCTTTCAATTCCCTCACCTAGAACTTTTTTGAAGATATTGAAGAGCACTGGGCCTAAAATGGAAGCTTGGGGTACCCCATTGCTTACTTTCCTCCATGTGGGTGAGGTTCCCCTGAGGACTACATGTTGAATATAATTTGTCAGCCAATTACAAAGCCACCTGATGGTGGTGGTGTTATCTATTCCATGTTTTCAAGAATGTGAGATAAGAGTTCCGGTTTGGCGTTGCGGCGAGGCAAACGGGGAAATAGTGGGCTCTGATGAGCCCCATGAAAACCCCGGCTGCCAAACCGCTGCCGATGGGTCTTTGGACTGAACCCATCTTGCAGGGATAGGAGAAGAAGAGGGGCGCCTCAGATGGCTGAGAAGAATAGGCAAGTTCCTCAGAGGTCAGAGGGAACCCTCTGTGAGTCAGCGGCATGGGGTGGCAGCCATGGCAGCTGCCATGAAGGTGGGACAAACTGAAACAAGAGATGTGCAGGAGGAAAGTGAAAAAGAACAAAGCTCTCTGAAGCCGGGTGAGAGACACCAATCCAGGTTGGGAACAACGCTAGAGCAATAATAGTTATTTGTAAGACCCCTAGCCTTAAACAGCAGCTGCGGATTTGAAGGGCTTAGAAGTTCTTGAAAAGTGATTTTAGAAGGAGAAACCCATAGGAAAAATTACTATGGTATTGAATTAATTGGAACAATTAAGCATTGAGTCAGGATTAAAAGCCTGGAAAGAACTTTTAAATTAGAATTGGTCTTGGAAAAAAGGGAAAAAAGAAAAGGGATTTAATATTTTTAAAACCTAAAAAAAGAAAAGAGCTAAATTGGACTGTTATATAATCACAACAAAATGGAGACTGGCGTGACTAAGGGAAAGTGTGGATTGGGGAGCAACACCTTCCATTTAAAAAAAAGAAACATTGTAACTTGCCGTTTGCTTGGAGAAACATGAAATTACTGATAATAGCCATGAGAGGTTGGTGGTAGAGGCTTTTCCTTTGTCTACAGATGGCTTTTTCGGTGGGAAGAAAGAGGAAACACAATGGAATTTTTATAATTGCGAGTAACTGGCTCAGGAATAAAAGAAGTCAAATGGCACAGGAACAAAAGAAGGAAAGTCGATACACTTTGCAGGGAATTGAAGTAATAAAAAGACTTAATTGATTTATGAAGAAACAATTTTGGGAACATTGAATTTAACATGGATTATAAATTGCTAGACAAGGAAATGAAGAAATAAAATACACACGGCTGGAAAGAAGAATACAAAAATAGTTTGATTAATAAATGAATTGTATTGTTTAGATGATTATTAATTATAAAAGGAGGTGTCTAAAGAAATATAATGATGAAAAATAAAATAATGTGTCTAAAATAGAAAAATGTAGTAAAGATGGAAAGTTTTGATAAAGAGGAGTTTTTTATAGATAAATAAGATTGTATATGAATATGAGAAAAATCCAAGACATTTTATTGAGCTACATGTGGTGATGTTTAATGTAAGAACTAAGCCTCAATGTTAAATTGTTAACAAACTTGAGAATGATAATAAGATTAAATATATAGAACGAACATCTAGGTGGAAGGTATAATAAAACAGGGGATTATATAGAGATAAACTGAAAAACTAAAAATGTGTTAAATGACTATGTTGGAATTAGACAAATAATGGATGAATATGCTGGGAAAAAGCTATAATAAATAGAGGGAGAGATGTATATTGGATATGAAAGTAAAACAAAGGTGAGCATGCTGGGAAACAGCCAAAATACTAGAAGATTATGCTGGTAACCAGCCAAAACAAATAGAGGATTATGCTGGGAATCTGCAGTCAATAACTGTATATGCTGGAAAACAGCCAAAAGAAAATGATTAAGAGATAAGAAGGTAGAAACAAATACGATTTAAATTGGAATTGATAGTAATAATAAAATGATTATGTTGAGATTAGCACTAAAAATAAAGGTGATTATGTTGATGAGAATAACAAAATGAAAATAATAAGATTGTGATAATGAAATGATTTTGTGTACAATGAAGAGTGTAATATGTGATAAATTTAAGAAATATTTCTATTAGTTAAAGGAGATTAGGATTTAAAGATTTAATGTAATGGGTCATGGGATGGATGTACAGATAGAATTTAGGGTAAATAACTGTAATCAAATACTGAGTTGTGTTAATTGGAAATTAAGATTTTTGGTGAAATAATAGAATGATAAATGATTAGATTAAGATATTATAATTGTGGAGAAAAAATTATGTTTTGGTGTTTATTTTAAGAGATGTAATGGCAGAGATTTGGGAAAGAGCTAGATAAAGAGGAGTAAGCTATTATACCTATCTATGACTGGATCTATGCTTCGTTCTTAAAAGATGTATTTTATGTTTTTGTTTTAAAAAATAATAAAAAATTAAAAAAAACTTTTCTACAAAAAGAAAAAAAAGAATGTGAGTTAAATACCGTGTTTTCACACTATAAGATGCACCTGACCATAAGATGCACCTAAATTTAGAAGAGGAAAACAAACCAAAAAAACCCCCCAAACAAATATTTTTGGTTTCTGCACACCCTATTTCCGGGCCTTTTTCAGGAATTTTTTCAGCCTGTTTTTGAGGCTTTTTTGACCCGTTTTGAGGCTTTTTGGCCTGTTTTTGAGGCCAAAAAAGCCTCAAAAGAGCCTGTTTTTGAGGCTGTTTTCTCAGCCCTTTATGGGGGCTTTTTGGCCTATTTTTGAGGCATTTTTGGCCCATTTTTTATGCCTTTTTTTGGCCCATTTTCAAGACCTTTTCCCCCAATGGTATTATTTTCAATTCCCTCACCTAGATCTTTTTTGAAGACATTGAAGAGTGCTGGGCCTAAAATGGAAGCTTGGGGTACCCCACTGCTTCCTTCCCTCCATGTGAATGAGGTTTCTTTGAATATAATTTGTCAGCTAGTTACAAAGCCACCTGATGGTGGTGTTATCTATTCCATGTTTTCAAGAATATAAGATAATCAATGACTTGAATGAGGGGATAGATGGGGAACTCATTAAATTTGCAAATGACATCAAGCTGGCAGGAATAGCCAACACTCAATATACAGGCTCAATATACAGAAGGATCTTGACAGACTTGAACGTTGGGCGCTATCTAACAAAATCAAATTCAATGGAGAAAAAAGTAACTTTCTACATTTGGAAAGAAAAACAAAATGCATAAGTACAGTATATGTGGTACCTTGCTCAATAGTAGTAACTATGAGAGGGATCTTGGAATCCTAGTGGACAACCATTTAAATATGAGCCAGCTGTGTGCATCAGCTGCCAAAAGAGCAAAAATAATTGTGGGCTGTATAAACAGAGGAATAGAATCAAGATCATGTGAAGTATTAATACAACTTTAAAATGCCTTGGTGTGGCTACACTTGGAATACTACATCCAGTTTTGGTTGCCACGATGTAAAAAAAGATGTTGAGACTCTAGAAAGAGAGCAGAGAAAGCAACAAATATTATTAGGGGGCTGGAGGCTAAAACATATGAAGAATAGTTGCAGAAACTGAGTATGTCTAATTTAATAAAAAGAAGGACATGGGGTAACATGATAGCAGTGTTCCAATATCTCAGGGGTTGCTACAAAGAAGAGGGAGTCAAGCTATTCTCCAAAGCACCTGAGGGTAGGACAAGAAGTAATGGGTGGAAACTAATCAAGGAGAGATGCAATCTAGAACTAAGGTCACTCCACGGTCCCTTTCAACTCTGTTATTCTATTCTATTCTATTCTATTCTATTCTATTCTATTCTATTCTATTCTATTCTATTCTATTCTATTCTATTCTATTCTATTCTATTCTATTCTATTCTATTCTATTCTATCCATTCCATTCCATTCCACTCCACTCCATGCCATTCCACTCTATTCTATTCTATAAATATTTGAAAAAGAGCTGCAAATTCCTGGAGAATGACTGGAAGAAGCTTCCCATGGAATGCTAAATCAATCTGTTTCAGACTGTAGTGGTGATTTGAAGAGGTTGAATTATTCAGAGTGACTCCAATCCAGAATAACATTGAATAAAGGCTCAAATTGGATTTTTTTTTTCATGCAGCTTCATAAGTTCCTGAGAAACTTCCAACATCACAATATTTCCAGAGATGGGATTTCTTTTGATGAAAGTGGAGTTCCTGTTGGAGACTTTGATATCATGCAGTGGACATCAGTTGTGAACAAATCAGACATGGGGGTGAAAATTGGTACTGTAGAAAGACAAGCCTCCTCAGAAGTCAAGATTTCGGTCAATCAAAGTGCCATCCAATGGCCAACTTTATTTAACAAGGTAGTTGAGGCTGCTTGGATTTTGCTCTTCTATTTATCTCCATTTGTGGAAATATTTCTGTTCAGAAATAATTTTTATTGAGGCCAATTGAGATAACTTTCAAATAAAAGAACTTAAAGCCACATTAATTCATTACATATCATTGTACTTTAGAGGTTTTACAATAATCTATCACACACTGGAACCTGCTGCATTGTATTGAGGGATTTTCAATCTACATTATTAAACTGGAATATGCTGCCATCAAATTATCTTCTTTTCAGATGTTTCACTTCTCATCCAAGAAGCTTCTTCAGTTCTAACTAAATGGTGGAGGATGAAAAGATTTGGGACTGCTGAAAAGACAGTGTTGTAACCACAGTCATTTGCACTATTCATGTGACCCTGAGGGCACAGATAAATTCCAAGTGGCCTAAACAACTTTCAGGAAGACTGCTAACAACCAAATGACTGTACAAAATATAAATCCTTCCATACTCCACCATTCAGTCAGAAGTGAAGAAGCTTCTGGAATGAGAAGCAAAAAGTCTTCAAGGGAAAGCAAAGATCAGTAGTCTTTTGAAAAAACACCTTTGGGAGAAAAATCCAGAATATGAAGGGTTTAGCCCACTGAATTGCATAAGAGAAAGGTATCACTAAGAATGTGGTGAAGAAAATGTGGGCAGCTAAAAAAGTCATTTACATATGATGATACAATTATTAGTTTAAGGAGAGATAGATAAGTACTCTCGACAAATCTAGATGTTGGAGGTTTCCTGAGAAAGCAAAGATGGAGAAAAAATATATACCATAATTTTCGGAGTATAAGACACACCTTAATTTGGGGGGGAGGAAAATAAGGAAAAAAAAATCTGACTGTGCCTAGCAACAGTATTCATCTGGCTAAGATCAGGAGTAACAGCTTTTGTAATGGAACTACTTTCCTTTCGGGGGAAAAAAATAAGGCAATGAGTCTTTTTGGGGATATACATTGGAGACTGACAGAGAAAGAGAATGAACTCATTTTTCCCTTGCAAGTAGAGTAATTAAAGTTCAGGCCACTACTTCTTGACGGATTTTGCTCAATTTGCCCCTGAGTTTCTGGAAGCCACTTAATTTCACTAAATTCTTCTAATTCATATATCACCCTGACGAATTTTTCTGTTTATGTTTAGATGGTGCCTTATTCAAGATGCACAGAAAGTTGCTTCCCAGGTTATGCCAAGGTTGTGAGACAGGGGGCCCCAGTTTGCTGCTACGACTGTTCTCTGTGTATGGAAGGAACATTCTCTGGGCAAGAAGGTATAATAAGTGGCTCCAAAAATAACCCCAAAAAATTCAAGATACAATCAATATTCTATCTTGTTTTTTGGGGGAGTATTTGATCAAGAAGTAAGAAAAACATTACATTTCTTGAAGGCATCCACAAACTTCAACGATTGGGCACTCTTGGTAAATCTGGATGATGATGTGAGCATTAAAATAAATAATGAAAATTTGCTGATTTCTACTGAGTTGTTACTTTCTTGCTTTGTTTTAGGAAAGAACAGCCGAGGTGGTGCAATGGTTAAACTACTAGTTCAGCAGATCAGCAGATCAAATCTCACCGGCTCAAGGTTGACTCAGCCTTCCATCCTTCCGAGATGGGTAAAATGAGGACCCAGATTGTTGGGGGCCATATGCTATATAGGATACTGTTGATTGTTGTAAGCCACCCAGAGTCTTCAGAGAGTGGGCAGCATAGAAATATGATTAATAAAAAATAAATAAAAATATATTTGAGAACTGATAATCACATTCATCTTCAGCCTTTAAAAAGAGTGTTAACTAATGTAGCATCACATGGATATTCCAGGGGAGAAATATTATGTTATTCCTTGAGAATGAAGTAATTGATTTCTGATGCGGTTTTCATGCTCCTACAGCTGCAGAAATAGATTCATGCTAATCATTTTTTTCTCAGATGCAGCCCATTGTGAAAAGTGTCCAGATGACCAGTATTCCACTAAGAAGCGAGATCACTGTGTCCCCAAAAATATAAGCTTCTTATCCTATCAAGAATTGTTGGGACTCATCCTGGCTTTCTTTGCCATCGCTTTGTCCCTAACCACCGCCTTTATTCTGGGAATCTTCATGAAATACCGAGACACTCCCATAGTCAAAGCCAACAACTGTGAACTCACCTACATCCTCCTGGTTTCACTCCTGCTTTCTTTCTTGACCTCCCTTCTATTCATCGGTCGCCCCGTGAAAATGACCTGTCTCCTTCGACAAACCATTTTCAGTGTTGTTTTCTCAGTTGCTGTCTCTTCCTTGCTGGCCAAGACTGTCATGGTGGTGGTGGCCTTTCTGGCCACCAAGCCAGGCAGCAGCATGAGGAAATGGCTGGGGAAGAGTCTGGCCAACTCTATTGTTTTATCCTGCTCTGGTGTTCAAGTAGGCCTCTGTGTGATGTGGCTGGGAGTCTTTCCCCCATTCCCAGATTCTGACTTTCATTCCCAACCAGAACACATCCTGCTGCAGTGCAATGAAGGCTCGGTCACCATGTTCTACTCTGCTCTTGGCTACATGGGTTTTTTGGCCGCCATCTGTTTCTTGGTGGCATTTCTGGCTCGAAATCTGCCAGGGGCTTTTAATGAAGCCAAACTGATCACCTTCAGCATGTTGGATTTTTGTAGCGTTTGGATCTCCTTTGTTCCCACTTATCTGAGCACCAAAGGGAAATACATGGTAGCTGTGCAGATCTTCTCCATCCTGGCCTCTGGCCTGGGTTTACTGGGCTGCATCTTTATCCCCAAATGCTACATTATTATCCTGAGACCTGCCATGAACACCAAAGAACATCTGATGATAAAAAATCATTGAGGTTCTTTGTGTTGGTGTTTAATTTTGTACAGTTTACAGGCAGCATAAAATTACATACTTTGAAGTAATGTTTTATGTCTTATCGCTTATCTTTCTTCATTCCGTGTGAATTTTGAATTATAATAATTGAGTAGTCAAGTTGCTAAAACAACTCAAACTATCTGAAATAATCATATCCTTCAATTGTCCTAATGTGAATTCATATTATGACATTAATAACATTTCTGAAGCCAGGCCAGATAAACTGTAACCAGAGATGTTCTGATATGGTTTTGGATTACATTAAAGACTATGGCTAATGATGATGTGTGTTTTTGTTACTATATAGGTTGGTGTGCTGGTGTTATATTTTATTTTCTGGGGTGATGTTCTGACTTTATTTTAAAAAACAGTTAATTTCAAATATATATTTGATTGATCTCTTCTGGCTGGATAATGTAAGACCACTCGAAGATAGATAAATGAGATAGATAGATGGGAGAGATCAGGAAAGAGAAAAACAGACAAACAGATAACATTCTATATACTAAGAATAGATAAAATATCAACATGAACATTGGAGCAACTTTAATTTCTTTCTCCATTCCTTTGAATAAATTAATGAGACAAATTATTATTTTTGACA
Source organism: Coluber constrictor foxii (assembly GCA_038048745.1). Taxonomy (NCBI): domain Eukaryota; kingdom Metazoa; phylum Chordata; class Lepidosauria; order Squamata; family Colubridae; genus Coluber; species Coluber constrictor. The sequence continues at coordinate 252,933,772 of CM075959.1, read as the reverse complement.
GTCTTCAATCAAAAGAAAAATATGTACAACTCTGCATGATTTGGCGTGGTGGGAATCATGTAGACACCTAATGTGACAATGAAGGTGTGCTTATGATTATTAAAATTGGTTCCTGTTTTTTATCCATGTCCATGTCCAGATCCATATCAATATCCATTTACATTTCCAAATACTGTACATACAGTTTCCGTGTTACTCTGTGTGTGTCCTGCCAATCTAACAATTCAAAAGCATGTAAATGCAAGTAGATAAATAGGTACCATTTCAGTGGGAATGTAACAATGTTCCGTGCATCTTCAGTGCATAGTCATGCCAGCCACATGACCATGGAAGCATCTTCAGATAAAGACAAAAGAACCTGCTGGCGATTCTTGAAGAGATGGATTCTGAACTCTTTGATCATATTTCCAATGTCTTGAGCATGTATAAAATTCCACAGGTATAAAGCCAAATGAAATTAATTCTGTATTGTAAAATGTTCATATTTGCCTAGAAGGCAGCACTTGTATATATTTCTCCAAATAAATTGAAAGTCAGAGAGTAAATATTAGAGGAGCTGAAATAATTGTTAATTGACAAAGTATATGTGTATATATAAAGTGATGGGTTACTGCTGGTTTGGACCAGTTCTAGCAAACCGGTAGTTCTGGCAATCAGTTGTCCCTGCCCACCCATCCGCCCCACCCTATCCTGCCCTATATTTCTGCATTTTTCAGCTCAGCTTATTTTCACAGCACAATGGATTTCCGGCCCTCAGCATTTTTACTTACCGGGGCTGCCCTAGAAGATAAGATATAGAGCTTGAAATTGGTTTATTTCGAACACTGAGCACATACACAAAGGGTGAATTCACAAAACTGATTGTATATATACATATCTTGGCTTCAGGCCATGTGTCCAGCAGGCCTCTGAGAGTAGAACAGACCTGGGTGTGACCATTGGGAATTTTGAAAATTATGACTTTTGAAAATTTATGAATGTTGAATCAGTGACTTTTAAACATTTTGAAAATTTAGTGACCAATACAAAAGAGTTTTTTTTTCTTCACAGAATCATAGAATAAAACCTCCAACTCCTTACATAGAGGAGGAATGGTCTGACCACTACAGACAAATTGCTGTCCAAGTTTTCCTTGAAAATAACCTGCAATGGAGTTCCAGGACGCAGGCTGTTCTAACTCTTAATAACTCTCACAGTGAGGAATTCCTCATTTTTTTAATAATCTTGAGGCATAAAAATTCAAAAGAAAGATGTGAAAAAACAATGAATAGGTCAAGATAAGTAGAAGAAAGCAGCTTTTACATACTTTCTCTAGTGTACATAACGAAAATAGTGTATACAAAAAATTGCGCTAAAAAATTGAGGCCATTGAACTATGGTGGAGAAGACTCCTGTGAGTCCTTTGGACTGCATGGTGATCAAACTTGTCAGTCCTAGAGAAAATCAACCCTGACTGCTCTTTAGAAGGCCAAACCCTGAAGATGAAACTCAAATACTTTGGCCACCTAATGAGAAGGAAGGACTCACTGCAGAAGAGCCTAATGCTGGGTTAGGAAGAAGAAGGGGACAGCAGAGAATGAGGTGGCTGGATGGAGTCACTGAAGCAGTAGGCGTGAGCTTAACTGGACTCCAGAGGATGGTAGAGGACAGGAAGGCCTGGAGGATCGTAATCCATGGGGTTACGATGGGTCAGACATGACTTCACAACTAACAACAACAATTAATGTACAACACAGAAGAAAGTATGTCATAATATTCTTTCCTATTTTGAACTGGAGCTCGGCAAAATGGGGTTTTTTTAAAGGGAGGTTATTAAACTGACTTCTGCATTTCAAATGTCTGAAAGAAATTCAGCCAATTAAAGAGTTTATTTGAAAGTTATTTGAAATCAATTATATGAATGAAGACAATGAAATAATACACCAATATTAAACCATTCCTGAGGGGGAACATAACTATATTTCAAGCCCAACATATAAAACAATCAAATAAACAGTAATAATCTATGAGAAATTAATATATTTGTCAGTTTAAAAAGATATTCCATGAGTATATAGCAGTTTTCCAGTATTTGTGAGGCTGCCATAATGAGGAGGTGGTCAATTTATTTTCCAAAGCATCAGAAGGCAAGACAAGAAGCAATGGATGGAAGCTAATCAAGGAAGGAAGCAACCTGCAATTAAGGCTTTGAGGACAAATAACCATTGGAACAGATTGCCTTTAAAAGTTGTGGGTGCTTCATCACTGGGGTTTATTAAGAAGAGACTGGACAGTCGCTTGTGTAAAATGGTCTTGGGTCTGCTGCTTGAGCAGGGGGTTGGACTAGGGCTGGGGTGTCACTCGATGTCATTGAGAGCCCCATCCAGGTTGTGTTTGACTTCACGAGGAGGCATGGCCAAGATGGGCATAGCTAGCATGACGTCACTTGTGTCAGGGGCACCTCCCAAGCTCCGTTTTCATCTGGGACGGCCTCCTGCAACCCTCTGCCAGTTTAAACAAAACTCGGAGGGGGCATGCCCAACTCTCCCGAACTCTATTTTCACTGACAGAGGCACTGTGGGCTGCTCCTTTGCTATTTCAAGGGTAGCCACACAGGACAGATCTAAGCACCCTGCAGGCCAGATCCAGCCCTCTGGCTTGAGTTTGATACCCCTGGACTAGGGTCTCTTGGCTGAGCAAATGGTTGGACTAGAAGACTTTCCAGCTCTATTCTGATTAACTAATTGACTGAGTGGATGGGTGACCCACAGAGTTATAATGTGACAGAAGGTGTGCTCTATGAGGACCACCAATGAACATCACCCACAGATAATTCAGAGCTTCCTGGTTTCAAAGGGAGCATAGAAGACAACAGGACAGAACATCAATGGAACCAGCAAGATTCATGGAGTTATCATTTGAAATGTCTCTCAGCAGTGTGGAAAGGCCCTTAGATTTACCATCTGACTTTTATCACTAAAACTGGCACAAACTACATTTGGAAGAAATATCCTTCTGGGTTCAGTTCCAAGGTGGGGGGAAAGACGCTGGATTCAAGGAAGTTGCTTGGAAAGATGGGCATTAATGGTGGACAGGATCATATGCCTTGATAATGTTGGGTGAAGAAAAAAAAGGGGAAAGATGCTGAAAGTGACTGAGTTTTATGCCCTCTCTGGGCTTTTGAATTTGAGCTTTATTCTGCTTGGTTGTCAGATTCCCATGGGGCCATACAGGGGCAACTCTGTAGGTTGTGTTTTGAGTCCATGTTTGGTTGAGCCTTGCTGGATGGTGATATAATGAAAGGACTTTGGCTATTATGGTTCTGCCTGAAGAAGGTTTGTTATGTAGAGCTTTGTTATGTAGAATAGACTGGCTCAGGCCTTAATGACCCATTGACAAAGGTGTGGGGTGGTGGTGGAGTTTTTGCCTCCCTTTTAAGGGAAATATTCTTCCCTTTTAATATGTCCTAAATATTTCTTTTTCCTAGGAGGGGGTTTGGTGCTAACTCCCTACTCTACCAATACCTTCTCTTTTATCTTAGATCAACTATAGTGTCGTCAACCAGATGGCTGAGCAAAATCATCCTTTTCCTTTTTCATACCGGATGACCCCAAACCAAGAACCTCCTTACACAGCTATTGTCCAGCTGCTCCTGCACTTCCAATGGACATGGATCGGCCTCCTTTCTCAGGACAATGAAAAAGGAGAAAAATTCAAAAGACGCTTGGAAGTCCTTGCTCTAAAAAATGGGATTTGCATTGTCCTCTCAGGATCTGTCCCAGAAGCAAATGCGCAGACAAGTATTGGAGATACTCTCATGCAAGAAAAAAGGAAAATATTACTTTCTCTTATCAAGAGTCAAATAAAAGTTATAGTATGCCAAATGGATGTTCAGGCCTCAGGATTGTTAGCAGCAATAATACAAATGCTTGATACGACTAATTCATCCATTGTGGGAAGGGTGTGGATTGCAACAACTTTGACAGCTTTAAGTGTAAGTATTTTTGACCTCTGGGTGGATCTCCAAAATAAATATGCTTTGTTTTCCTTCCTCATCCAGACAAAGAGAAGGACTCAGTATGATGACATTAAATCTTATGAATCTATGGTTTTATTGTATGGAAAGGACGCGTTCCAATGTTCTTATTCAAGTCCTGTGTTATCTAAGAAAGTCTGGAAAAAATGCAGAGAAAAAGAGAATTGGGAATTCCCACCCCCTGATGTGATCGCAAGAATCCTGTCTCAGGATTCCTCCAGTATTTCCGAAATAATTCAAATTGTGGCCTGGGTCCTCAGTGCTGCCTCTTCCTCCCAATGGAGTAAGAGGAGAATGCAAGTTGGAGACCATCAACCACCGCAGATTGTGCAGCCATGGCAGGTAAGTCTTCTCTTTTGAGGTTCCATTGATTCTCCCCTTCCAATTCCTCAATATTAAATTAAACGTAGATGTAAAAAGGGGTGAGATATTCCGAAGAGCAGTTGTCCAGTTTGTGGTATTTGAGAGTGAGCATCAACCTGAAGCTGACCTGACTGAGGCCATGTTGGACAATTCGGTGTTGCCACAATGGAGCTGAGGGATAGAGAGGGAGGGGGGAATAGAGATAGTGGGGTTTTGTACAGAAAACAAAATATTTTCTCCTGGGAACCAAGGACATTCCCACCGATGGCCGGAGGTAGGATGAGTGAAGTCACCAGGCAACCAAATGACACCTTGATTGGACCATGTGACTGATTGTTTGGAAAAGGGAGGACAACTTTTACTTTTAATTAGGTGAAAACTGTGGGAACATTTAGAGTCAGTTTTCACCAGCCTATGCCTATATGATTTGTCCAATAAAACTGATATTGAGGAACCTGTTTGCCTCGTAGTCTTGTTTGCTATGGGCGTATTACTTGGAACCCTGATGGTGAGTTAGAGAGAGATGATAACTTCCAAAGTTAAACAACCTGTGGTAGTTTGGGATGCTTTTGTGACAGAAATAACTCTATTGTGATAATGTAATTTTCCAAATCAAACAAGCATCAGAATATTCCAGCAATCCTCAACACTTTATTGTGATCACAAAGTGATCTCCAAGCTAAGGAGTTCAGCTGGATTCTTTGTTCTGGATTAAGATTGAATTTTGCTGGCTAAAAGTTTTTAACAAAGCAACAAGATATAAATCAAAGCATCTTCTTGGGGGCAACAAAATTTAATGGATATGCTTCCGTAGCTACTCTTTGAAAGAGATAACATCACAATGCAATTTTTGTCATATTCTTAGCATAAAACATAGAATAATAAGATTTTGAAAGGACCTCAGAGGTTTTTCTAGTCCAACCCACTAATTGAGCAGGAGACCTTGCAACATTTCAGACAATGGGGAAATGATGCAGCTGCTGCAGGCTTGTTGTAGCGAAAGTTACAGGAAGCTGCTCCCTTTCTTAAATGTGCTGCCACCATTGCCACCTTGTTCCATGCATATTCGCACACCATTGCCTGCTGCCACTGATAAATGATCAATGAATATTAAATGGTGTGCCCATGCGTACGCAGCACATGGAACAGAGTGGCAATGGCGGTGCGTGTTTAAGAAGGGGAGCAGCTTCCTGTAATTGTCACTACAAGAAGCACCTCCAGGCGCACCAAAAAAAGAGAGGCTGTGGCTGCAGGCATCTCGCAACAAGGGGACTGAGATGCAGGCTGGCATTCAGCTCAGCGTCAATGGCTCAGCCCTGGCTTGCCTTCCCTGGCAACTAGCCGTGAGAGGAAGTTAAGGATGCATAACGTGGCAAAGGGAGAACGGGCAGTGGGTGGCAAGTGGGCAGCGGTTCTGGGAAAAGCGGTGGCAAGCATGTGGTGGCTCTATGGCAAGGCCGGAGCCAGGGAATGGTGAATTCCCTGACCCGGTCGAGGTGGGTGGTGAGTGCGTGCAATCTGCAGGACCTCAGGGAATTGCATTTTCCTGAGCCCGGCCCCCAGCCCCCAACCCAAGTTGAAGGGCAAGCAGGCAGCATGCATTGCTTACCTTTCGTGAACTGAGGAGGAGAAGTGACTGTTGAGACAAGTAGCTGGGCCGCATGGCAAAGGAAACTTATTTAGGGTGGGAGTGGGTGGGTAGGCCGAGCAGCCAGAAGCAGCGAGTTAACTGGAAGAGGTGAGCGGGCAAGCGGGCGAACGGGCATGTGTGGGCCATCAGGGATGCTTGCTACTTGTCTGGTGAACTGATAGCAATCATCCCTACCGGTTCCCCCAAACCGGTCCGAACCAGTAGGATTTTACCCCTGCTATAAATGTTCTTGGTATGTTTTTTTTTAAATTAGATTTATATGCCGCCCTTCTCCAGAGACTCAGGGCGGCTTACAATGCATTAAGCAGTAGCCTTCATACTTTTGTATATTTATACAAAGTCAGCTTATTGCCCACACAAACTGGGTCCTCAATTTACCTACCTTAGAAAGGATGGAAGGCTGAGTCAACCTTGAGCCTCGAACTCGCATAATTGCAGACAGCTGGGTGTTAATAACAGGCTATCTAGCCCGTCGAGCTATCTGAGGCTCATGTTTTAGCCTCCAGACCCCTAATCATTTTTGTTGCTCATCTCTACAGTCTTTCCAGTGTCTCAATATCTTTTTTATATTGTGTTGACCAGAACTGGATGCAGTATTCTAAATCTGGTCTTACTAAGGCTTTGTAAAGTGATTTTAGAGCTTCATGTGATCTTCATTCTATCCCTTTATTAACACAGCCTAGGATTGCATTGGCAATTTTGTCTGCTGCCACACATTGTTGGCTCATATTTAAATAATTGTCCACTAGGTTTCCAAAAATCTTCTCACAGTTACTGGCATTAAGCCAAATTTCACGTAGTCTGTACCTATACTGTTGGTTTTTCTCGCCTAAGTGTAAAACCTTACTTTTATCTATGTTGAATTTCATTTTGTTAGGTAGGGACCCATGTTCAATTTGTCAAGATCTTTTTGGATCTTGAGCTTGTCTTCTGGGGTGTTGGCTATTCCTGCCAGCTTAGGGTCATCTGCAAATTGGATGAGTTCCCCTTCAATTCCCTCACCTAGATCTTTTTTTAAGATATTGAAGGGTTCTGGGCCTAAAATGGAAACTTGGGATACCCCACTTCTTACTTCCTCCATGTGGATGAGGTTCCCCAGAGGAATACATGTTGAATATAATTTGTTAGCCAGTTACAAAGCCACCTGATGGTGGTGTTATCTATCCCATGTTTTCAAGAATATGATATAATCAATGACTTGGATTAGCGGATATATGGGGAACTCATTAAATTTGGAGATGACCGCAAGCTGGCAGGAATAGCCAACACTTCAGAAGATAGGGTTAAGATACAGAAGGATCCTGACAGACTTGAACATTAAGCACAATCTAACAATCAAATTCAAAGATGATTAGAGAACTGGAGGCTAAAACATGAAACATGGTAGCAGGAACTGGGTACGTCTACTTTAATGAAAAGAAGGACTAGGGGTGACATGATATGTTCCAATATCTCAGGGGCTGCCACAAAGAAAAGGGAGTCGAGCTATTCTCCAAAGCACCTGAGGGTCGGACAAGAAGCAATGGGTGGAAACTAATCAAGGAGAGATGCAACCTAGAACTAAGGAGAAATTTCCTGACAGTTAGAACAATTAATCAGTGGAACAACTTGCCTACAGAAGTCATGAATGCTCCAACATTTGACATTTTTAATAAGATGTCGGATTGCCATTTGTCTGAAGTGGTATAGGGTTTCCTACCTAAGCAGGGGGATGGACTAGAAGACCTCCAAGGTCCCTTCCAACTCTTCTCTTCTCTTCTCTTCTCTTCTCTTCTATAAATATTTGAAAAAGATCTGTAAATTCCTGGAGAATGACTGGAAGAAATTTCCAATGAAATGCTGAATCAATCTGTTTCAGACTGTAGTGGTGATTTCAAGAGGTTGAATTATTCAGAGTGACTCCAATCCAGAATAATAGCAAGAAAAACTTTGAATAAAAGCTCAAATTTGAATTTTTTTGAAATGTTTCTGCAGCTTCATAGGTTCCTGAGAAACCTCCAACATCACAATATTTCCAGAGATGGGATTTCTTTTGATGAAAATGGAATTCCTGTTGGAGACTTTGATATCATGCAGTGGACATCAGCTTTGAACAAATCAGACATGGGAGTGAAAATTGGGATTGCAGAAAGACAAGCCTCCTCGGAAGTCAAGATTTCGGTCAATCAAAGTGCCATCCAATGGCCAACTTTATTTAACAAAGTAGTTGAGGCTGCTTGGATTTTGCTCTTCTATTTATCTCCAGATGTGGAAATTTTTCTGTTCAGAAATAATTCTTATTGAGGCCAATTGGGATAACTTCCAAATAGGAGAATTTAAAGCCTCATTAATTCATTATATATCTTTTTACTTTAGAGGTCTTACGATAATCTATCACACACTGGAATCTACTGCATTGTATTGCGGGATTTGCAATCTACATTATTAAACTGGAATATGCTGCCATAATTTATAGTACATCAAATTATCTTGTTTTCAGTAAGAGAAAATCCAGAATGTGTATGGAGATTCTCAGTCATCCTGCTCACGGCTGTGCCAAAGGGGCTTTTTCAAAAGGCACCTGGACTTTGTTTTCCCTTGAAGATGTTTCACTTCTCATCCAAGAAGCTTCTTCAGTTTTGACTGAATGGTGGAGGATGGAAAGATTTGCAACTGCTGAAAAGACTGTTGTAAACAGGATATAGATTCAGCAATTTCAGGAAGGTTCCACACACATTTCCACTATTCACATGAAACTGAGGGCACAGATAAATTCCAAGTGGCCTCAACAACTTTCAGGAAGACTGCTAACGACTAAATGACTCCAGGGAATATAAATCCTTCCATACTTCACCATTCAGTCAGAACTGAAGAAGCTTCTGGAATGAGAAGTGAAACATCTTCAAGGGCAAACAAAGATCCGTTGTTTTTTTAAAAAGCACTTTTGGGAGAAAAATCCAGAATATGAAGGTTTAGCTCACTGAATTGCATAAGAAGCTAAAAAAATCATTTACATGTGATGATACAATGATCAGTTGTAGGAGAAAAAGACAGGGACCCTAGAGAAAGCTAGATGTTGGAGGTTTCCTGAGAAAGCAAAAATGGAGAAAAAAATATATACTATATTTTTCAGAGTATAAGATAGTTTTGGAATTACTTTCGTTTGGAAAAAAGAATAAGGCAATGAGTCTGTTTTGAGATCTACCATGGAGATTGATAGAGAAAGAGGCTGACCTTTCATTTACCCCTTGCAAGTAGAGTAATTTTAGTTCATGCCACTACTTCTTGATTGATTTTGCTCAATATACTCCTGACTTCTGGAAACAAGTTGATTTCACTAAATCCTTCTAATCCACATATCACCCTGACTAATCTTTCTGTTTATGTTTAGATGGTGCCTTATTCAAGATGTACAGAAAGTTGCTCCCCAGGTTATGCCAAGGTTGTGAGAAAGGGAGCCCCAGTTTGCTGCTATGACTGTTCTCTGTGTATGGAAGGAACATTCTCTCGGCAAGAAGGTACAGTAGGTGCCTCCAAAAATAATAATAAAATATCAGGATACAATCAATATTCTATCTTGTTTTTTGGGGGAGTGTTTGATAAATAAGTAGGAAAAACATTACATTTCTTGGAGGCATCTACAAACTTCAAAGATTGGGCACTATTGCCAAATTTGGATGACGATATGAGTATTAAAATGAATAATAAAAGTTTGCTGATTTCTACTGAGTTTTTTTTAAATTTGATTTATATGTCGCCCTTTTCCGGAGACTCAGGGTGGCTTATAATGCATTAAGCAATAGCCTTCATACTTTTGTATAATTATCCAAAGTCAGCTTATTGCCCCCACAAACTGGCTCCTCATTTTACCTACCTTAGAAAGGGTGGAAGGCTGAGTCAACCTTGAGCCTGGTGAGATTCAAACTTACAGTAATTGCAGACAGCTGGTGTTAATCACAATGCTTTTAGTCTGCTGAGTTGTTACTCTCTTGCTTTGTTTTAGGAAACAAGATTTGAGAGCTGATATTCATATTCATCTTCAGCCTTTAAAAAGAGTGTTAACTAATGTAATATCACATGGATATCTCTGTGGAGAAATATTATATTATTCCTTGAAAAGGAAGCAATTGATTTCTGATATGGTTTTCATGCTCCTACAGCTGCAGAAAGAGATTTATGCTAACTTTTTTTCCTCAGATTCAGCCCATTGTGAAAAGTGTCCAGATGACCAGTATTCCAATAAGAAGCGAGATCAGTGTGTTCCCAAAAATATAAGCTTCTTATCCTATCAAGAATTGTTGGGACTCATCCTGGCTTTCTTTGCCATCGTTTTGTCCCTAACCACCGCCTTTATTCTGGGAATCTTCATGAAATACCGAGACACTCCCATAGTCAAAGCCAACAACTGTGAACTCACCTACATCCTCCTGGTTTCACTCCTGCTTTCTTTCTTGACCTCCCTTCTATTCATCGGTCGCCCCCTGAAAATGACCTGTCTCCTTCGACAAACCATTTTCAGTGTTGTTTTCTCAGTTGCTGTGTCTTCCTTGCTGGCCAAGACTGTCATGGTGGTGGTGGCCTTTCTGGCCACAAAGCCAGGCAGCAGCATGAGGAAATGGCTGGGGAAGAGTCTGGCCAACTCTATTGTTTTATCCTGCTCTGGTGTTCAAGTAGGCCTCTGTATGATGTGGCTGGGAGTCTTTCCCCCATTCCCAGATTCTGACTCTCATTCCCAACCAGAACACATCCTGCTGCTGTGCAATGAAGGCTCTGTCATCATGTTCTACTCTGCTCTTGGCTACATGGGTTTTTTGGCTGCCATTTGTTTCTTGGTGGCATTTCTGGCTCGAAATCTGCCAGGGGCTTTTAATGAAGCCAAACTGATCACCTTCAGCATGTTGGTTTTTTGTAGCGTTTGGATCTCCTTTGTTCCCACATATCTGAGCACCAAAGGGAAATACATGGTAGCCGTGCAGATCTTCTCCATCCTGGCCTCTGGCCTGGGTTTACTGGGCTGCATCTTTATCCCCAAATGCTACATTATTATTGTGAGACCTGACATGAACACCAAAGAACATCTCATGATAAAAAATCATTAAGTCTCCTTGTGTCAGTGTTTATTTTTGTACAGTTTACATGCAGCATAAAATCACATACTTTGAAGTAATGTTTTATGTCTTATCGCTTATCTTTCTTCATTCCATGTGAATTTTGAATTATAATAATTGAGTAGTGAAGTTGCTAAAACAACTCAAACTATCTGAAATAATCATATCCTTCAATTGTCCTAAGGTGAATTCATATTATGACATTAATAAAATTTCTGAAACCAGGCCAGATAAACTGTGACCAGAGATGTTCTGATATGGTTTTGGATTAAATTAAATCTATGGCTAATAATGATATGTGTTTTTGTTACTATATAAACAAACTTTTTATACTGCTTAGGGGGCCCCGAAAGCCCTAGTAAGCTGGTATATACAAAAGTATTAAGGCTATTGCTTAATGCATTGTAAGCCACCCTGAGTCTCCGGAGAAGGGCAGCATATAAGTTAAATTTTTAAAAAATGCATTGTAAACTGCCCAAAGTCTCTGGAGAAGGGCGACATATAAATTGAATTAACAAATAAATCAATAAATACATCATTCATAGTTTAATAAATGAGATAGATAGATAGATAGATAGATAGATAGATAGATAGATAGATAGATAGATAGATAGATAGATAGATAGATAGATAGATAGATAGATGGGAGAGATCAAGAAAGAGAAAAACAGAGTGACAGATAATGTTCTATATATTAAGGATAGATAAAATATCAACATGAACATTGGAGCAACTTTAATTTTTTTCTCCATCCCTTTAAATAAATTAATAAGACAAACTTTTATTTTTGACAGTCTTCAATCAAAAGAAAAATATGTACAATTCTGAATGGTTTTTTGGGGGGAGGGGGAATCATGTAGATATGATGTGACAATGAAGATGTGCTTATGAGTATTAAAATTGGTTCCTGTTTTTCATCCATGTCTAGATCGGTATCAATATCCCTTCCCATTTCCAGAAACTGTACATACAGTGTCTGTGTGTCTCTGTGTCTGTAACAATCTAACAATTCAAAAGCATGTAAGTGCAAGTAGATAAATAGGTACCACTTCAGTGGGAAAGTAACAATGTTCCATGCACCTTCAGTGCATAGTCATGACAGCCAGATGACCATGGAAGCATCTTCAGATAAACGCTCTTCATTTGTGAATCAAAGATGAGCACCGCCCCTTGGGTTGGTCATGACTGACAGGGAAAACCTTTACCTATAAATATATAAATATGTTTTTGTGCATGTATCCTTTCTTTTCTTTGCCTTTTTGTCACTCAGCCCTTCGGTGTATTGCAATTAGGAAAGCTATCATATAAGTCACTAATACTTTTATCTGACCTTGTCTTGGTAATGGTCTCTCAATGCCATTTCCTCTGCCTTCTACACTATCTCTCTTTGGATATTGTGAAAGCATTGGAAAAGTAAAGCAATTTCAATATATTTTTATTCACATACTGATCGTTTTCACTCATTATGCTAAATCAGGATTCTAGATTGTCCTAATTTTGATTTAGGACACTATAGTGTCGAATCTATCCTTCCCATTTCTAGGTTTTCTGCAAAGATGAGAAACATTTTGTCCCTCCAATTGTTTACCAAATTAAAATGTCCAGAACTCAGAACTCAACAAGAATAAAATAGGATACGTAACTCCACAGTCACTTCCAACTCTATTATTCTATTCTATTCTATTCTATTCTATTCTATTCTATTCTATTCTATTCTATTCTATTCTATTCTATTCTATTCTATTCTATTCTATTCTATTCTATTCCATTCCATTCCATTCCATTCCATTCCATTCCATTCCATTCCATTCTACCCTTTCCAAGGAGTTTTCATCGTCAGCATATTGCCCCACACAATCTGGTTCCCTATTTTACTGACCTCAGAAGGATGAAGTCTGAGTCAACCTTGAGCCTGGTGAGATTCGATCTGCCAAACTGCTGGCAACCAGTGATCAGCAGAAGTAGCCTGCAGTACTGCACTTAACCACTACATCACAGTGGCTCATCCTCAACAGTAATAGGTTGTTCAGTATGTCATGATCTGGAGTTAACCATTCTGGAGTATCTAACCTTCACTGAAGAAAATGACCTCATCCACACCAGACAAAATAAGGAGGAATTATAATGGCCCACTGCCTACTTCAAGGCTGTTGAATTGTTTTTCCACATTTTAATCTTTACAACCTCAAGAATACGTTTGGAGACTAAAAAACAATCAAACTTCCCTGAATTGTTCCTTTCTCGGCTCTCAAATTAGGATTATTCTCCTGAGTCAAAGAAAACTCTTTTCGCCAATGGCACACTTTTATGGCCAAAGCTCATTCCCAATTCCCCTTTTAATTATCAAAATCATGATTATTTATTCTCCTTTGAACAAGGTTTAGGGGATTTCCACCACCACAATTAGTTGTCAATCAATGAGATGACAAATGGCATAGGCAGTATGTGATTATCTGATTTGTAACAGCCTCCTGGGATGAGATCAGAGTTTGGGGTAAAGCTGGGCAAATACTGTAGCAGTCTGAAATTGCAGATAGCTCTTCCAAGTCTGGAGGCAAACTGGATCTTCTTCACTGTAGTTGTGGTCTTTTTGTGATCTCTGAGATTTAGCTCTGTGCTGAAGAAAGAACTCTAGGAAGGATCTCCTGCAGTATCCTGTATGTCAAATGTTGCTGCTGCTGCAAATACAGCTTTTTCTGCTTCAGTTTCTGTCTCAAATTCCCTGTGCCAGTACGCTGATGAAATGTCCATTTAAGGTGATAATAGAAGAAAAGGAGTGGTTCCATTACTACAAGCCAGGAGACTACTGGATTACGGGAATAATGTCTGGACTTGCAGCTCGAATGTACCCATTTTCATTTTCCAAGCCTCCAACCCACCAACTGATAAGGTAATTGTCAGCTCAACCAAGGATTCTGGTCATTGATTTTACCTGCTCCAATGTCTTTTCTTTTTCTATATAAATATATTTCTTTAGAATTTTCTTTTAATATAAACATTCCCTCTTTCAGTAAACAGTCTGTCATCTGAGGACATATTTTTGTGTCATGACAATTAAAATTTACCACCATATTCATTATTTGTATCTATTCTTATATTACTACTAACATTTAACATACCTACTATTAAACATTTCTCTTCTTAACTTATTTGCCTTAATAATACATTGCTTTTATATTTATTCTCTAACCATTGATAAAATGACTGCCATATATTGTAATAATCAGATTCTTCCTTTCCTTTGATTGCAAGTGTTAATCTATGTATCTATGTATCTTTTCTTTTATGTACACTGAGAGCATATGCACCAAGACAAATTCCTTATGTGTCCAATCACACTTGGCCAATAAAGAATTCTATTCTATTCTATTCTATTCTATTCATTTCTGCACATTCTAATATGTTCTTAATCATATTTTCATCTGTACGGATCTCTTCACTTTTCCAATTTTTTGCAAATACAATTCTAGCTGCAGTTATTACATGAATTGCTCATCCCAATTTGCTTTAGAGAAAAGGCTCCTAGGGAACCTGATGATTTTGTAAAACCTGAGTTTGTAAAGTCTCTTCTTAAATTCTTCCACAAGTGTCAGCCTCAATACTGGGCAACACTGGGCACTGCCAACACTGTCCCATGATGAATCTTGCCTGGATGGGGTACTGCCTGCTTTCAAAATGACTACCTTGATACTCTGGAGAGTCAGCAACATATTTATTCATATTTATTTTATTTATTTATTAACAATAGTTAAACAGTAACTCCCAATAAAGTGATTGAATGACACCTTAGAACAGAGTGAGATCTCTGGTATTTTTTCCCTACTGTTTCTTCCCGTTCCTTACATTTACTCTGTAATTCCTACCACCCTCTCAGCTCTTTCTTTCCACACTTTAACACATTTGCCACTTTTGTGGCTTCCCTGATCCTTTTGGTTTAAACAAAAGAAATACTTTTTAAAAACCAAATTCAAGAAAGGAAGAGACTTTATGTGATAAGTTAATGTTTAGTGGCATAGGAATCTCATTAAATTTAATTAACTGTAGAATATGGGACAATAACTCCAAAACCATGAATGTTGTTGTTGTTAGTCACAAAGTCGTGTCTGACCCATCACCGCCATGGACATCATTACTCCAGGCCTTTCTGTTACCTACCATCCCCCAGAGGCCATTTAAGTTCACGCCGACTGCTTCAGTGACTCCATCCAGCCACCTCGTTCTCTGCCATCTCCTTCTTCTTTTGCACTCAATTGTTCCTAGCACCAGGCTCTTCTCCAGTGAGTCCTTCCTTCTCATTAGGTGGCTAAAGTATTTGAGTTTCATCTTCAGGATCTGGCCTTCCAAAGAAAAGTCAATGTTGATCTCCTCTAGGATTGACAGACTGATCGCCTTGCAGTCCAAGGGACTCAGGATCTTCTCCAGCACCATAGTTCAAAGGCCTCAATTCTTTTGTGTTCAGCCTTCCTTATGGAAGCCATGAATATTTTACAGCAAATCTCTAGGTCTAAGAAAGGCTTGCTAAAGAGATATCCATCTTCAAATAGGTAATACCACTTGCTAATCTAGCACTTGAACCCAACTGTTAGCCCTCTCCAGGAACAGAGATAACAGGAAGAAATCATATCATACGATCACAACCTGTACATGTACACTTGGTTGCATCCCTTATTAGCATTCTTAAGGACTGGGAAGAAAATGATCTTGTACAGTTCTTCTGTGTAATTTTGTACCTCTTCTTAATCTCTTCTGCCTCTGTTAGGTCCCTGCCATTTTGGTCCTATATCATGCCCATCTTTGCATGAAACGTTCCCTTCATATCTCCAATTTTCTTGAAGAGATCTCTGGTCCTCTATATTCTTTTGTTTTCATCTATTTCTTTGCACTGTTCATTTAAGAAGGCACTCTTATCTCTTCTAGCTATTCTCTGGAATACTGCATTCAATTGGGTGTATCTTTCTCTTTCTCCCTTGCCTTTCATTTCTCTTCTTTCCTCAGCTATTTGCAAAGCTTCCTCTGACAGCCATTTTGCTTTCTTGAATTACTTTTTCTTTCAGATGATTTTAGTTGCTATCTCTTGTACAATGTTGCAAAACTCTGTCCATAGTTCTTCAGGCACTCTGTCTATCAGATCTAATTCCTTAAATCTATTTGTCACCTCTAGTGTATATTCATCAGAGATATGATTTAGTTCACACCTGAGTGGTAGGATTTTAATTACATTTTATGGATTGTTGTTAATTGATATGAGTGATATATTAGCTTTGTAAATAGGTAAGTGAATAAAATAAATGCTTTGGTTTTGCAAAAAGTTTATTCTAAGCAGATTGAAACAGTTACAATAGTAAGAAACTTTCACACTTTCCTTTTGAGTAGAAGAAGGTGTGGAGGTTTCTTCCTATTGTAACCATTTTCCTTACCTGGCTCCTGAACTATAAGAATAGTTTTCCTCATTTTTTCCTCTCATTTTCCTGGAGAAAATGATAGGCAGAATCAGTTCTCGTGATTTTGATAGGATTTCTTTGATCCTGACATGACAGGCTTGCTATCTCTCTCTGATATATTTTTTTTGCAAGAAGCTCCTAGTGGTGTCGATGGGACTGTTCTTCTCATAGAAATTTGAAAAATGTCTATCACTTGCAAAAGTTCAAATAAATTGCATAATTTAATTGAAATGTCAAGTTGAAAAGCATCCCTGGCCTGCTGTCAAGTTACCATAGGCAAGGGGGATGGGAAACCGACAAAACAGCACAGCAGCCAAAGACAAATGCACATTCCAGACTTATCTCTCTCAAGGCTGTATCCCAGGGTCAGCATAGTGGCTGGAGGGAAGTGATCTCAACAACCCGCGAAATTGCTCCATTGGCGAATGTGATTGATGACACACCGTGGGGTGGGGGTGGGGGGTGAGGAAAACAAGGTCATGATTGGGGCATTATTTACATGAGTTCAGGATTGGCTTCACTTGGGAAAGTGCCTACATGAATCTCCTAATAAGTAACAGGATTTCTTTTGAAACTTGGTTTGAGGGTCATGATTTAATTAGGATCCATTGGATCCCTGACATGAATAATGAGAAGTTGATTATTGTTTTGGCATTGCACTATATAGATATAAAGCTACAATAAATATGACATGCTTTCATGAAAATCCAAACTGAAGATTTATTTATTTATTTATTGGAATTTGTTAAACAAAAATGAGAACAAGAATAAGAGAATAAAAATACAATGACAGGGATGATAGCAGTTGTGAAATTCAATTTTTTTTACTACCAGTCTGTGGGCGTGGCTTGGTGGGCGTGGCAGGGGAATGATGCTGCAAAGTCCCCATTACCATCCCATTCTGGGGCCAGCCAGATGTGGTAATTGCCAGTTCTCCGAAGTACTCAAAAATTCCACTACTGGTTCTCCAGAACCTGTCAGAACCTGCTGAATTTTATCCCTGGACGATAGGCACATTAGTGGACTTATGCATGCTCCCTCTACTGACCACTTAAGTATGAAGTAAGATCCATGGAAGTCAATTTGTGACTGAAACTGTGAAAATTTGTAGCTGAGACAACTGAATCAGGTAGGACATTCCAGACTTTGACAAGTCTATTACAGAAATCATATTTTTACAGTAAAGTTTAGAACGATTTACATGGCGTTTAAAGTGGTTGTTTGCGGACATATTATTGCAATTAAAACAGAAAAAGTCATTTACAGATAAAATGTTATTATGTATAATTTTATATTCAATACCTAGGCCTGAACGCAAGTGACACAGTTCTAAGTTATCCAAATTGAGAATTTAGAGCCTAGTAGCATAGGGAATTCTATTGTGTACAGAAGAGTGCAAAATTTTATCGTGAAGAACTTCTGAACCCACTCAATTATACTGAGGTCAGATATATGGTGGGAATTCCAAACAGTTGAACAAAACTCTAAGATTGCATATGAGATTGCATAATAGCGTATGTTTTATAAGCTGTAATGAACAATACAATGTTTCCAGAAAAAAAGCTTTGCAAAATTAAGTTTACAACTCTTAATGCTATTTTAGCAATGCTGTTACAGTGAGCTTTGGAGCATAAATCATCAGACATAAGTACACCTAGGATCTTAAGAAGGTGAGAGTCATCTGCTAGATCAATGCCATCTATCTTATATTTGGCATTCTGATTACCTTTACCAAGATGTAAAACAGAGCATTTATGAAAAGAAATTTGACCATTCAGGCACATAGTTGAGGTGACTTTGCAAAACAACAGAATTAACTGTAGAATTGAATCCTTTTATGTCATCAGCAAAAACAACACAATTTCTTTTAACTTGATCACATGAATCGTTGATTCAAAAAAAAGGATGATGAAATTTCTTACGTTGCAGTGAGAACAACTTCTACCACATTCTGCCCTTCTTGTTGGCTGTTCATGAAGTCAACCAGAATTCAAGGCTCTTACCCAACATCACTCTGGGCTACAACATCTATCAGAACTTTTTCAGTGCAAGAATGACATATGAGGCCATGCTGGATGTGCTCTCTACAGGACAGGAGAGCATCCCAAACTACAGATGTGGAAGACAAAAGAATCTGCTGGCGATTCTTGAAGAGATGGATTCTGAACTCTTTGATCATATTTCCAATGTCTTGAGCATCTATAAAATTCCCCAGGTATAAAGCCAAATGAAATTAATTCTGTGTTGTAAATTGTTCAGATTTGCCTAGCAGGCAGCAAATTTATTCTCCAAATAAATTGAAAGTCAGAGAGTAAATGTTCTATAGGTGGCCTCTGCCACCAGCCAGATTAGCAAGAATGTTCCCCAATACACCATCAACATGCTGGAAATGCAAACTCCATAAAGGCACTTACTATCATATGTGGTGGACCTGTCCAATGGCAAAACAATACTGGCAAATGATTAGATCCCAGATAGAAGAAACCATACAGCAAAAGATAGAAATAAGACCAGAAACCTTTCTACTTGGAATACTAAATGGACAATATGAAAAAGAAATAACATATTTAATTATACATATGATAACAGCAGCACGAATACTATACGCACAATACTGGAAGAGTAGTGAGATACCGACAGAAGATAGGGTAATTAGCAAAACCATGGAATGTACAGAATTAGATAAACTCACTAAGGAACTACAAAATAGGGAGGAACATGATTACTATCTAGTATGGAAAAGGTGGTATTGTTGGTTGGAAAAGAGAAAAGAGAAAAAGGGTCAGGAAGTAAATTGAACTACGAAATACAGAAAGAGGAAAACATAGTACACATACAAGTCAATAATAAACCAGAAAGATAGATAGAAGGGAAAGACCAAATAAGGAGGAGTTAAATTATGAAATAAGATTACAGACTACAGTTGTGATAATTTGGATAAATATTTGATTTTGTGTTTATATGTTTATGTTTTGTATGTTTTACGGTTTTATTGTTTAGTTCGTTTTACTGTTTTATTGTTTTGTTTAGTCTGTATATATAAATAAAAATTGAAAAAAAAGTCAGAGAGTAAATATTAGAAGATCTGAAAGAATTTTTAATTCACAAGTATATGTGTGTATTAACTACAAAGTGGTGGGCTGCTGGTGGTTTGGACCAGTTCTAGCAAACCGGTAGTTCCGGCAATCAGTTGGTCCTGCCCACTCGCCCCACCCCCACCCCGCCGTATCCCATCCTATATTTCTGCATTTTTCAGCTCAGTTGATTTTCACATTACAGTGGATTTCCGGCCATCAGCAGTTTTACTTTCTGGGGCTGCTCTAGGAAGTAAGCTATAGAGCTTGAAATTGGCGTATTCTGAGCCTGAGCGCACACACAAAGTGTGCACTCATAGAACCAGTTGTTAAACCATCTGCATTCCACCATTTTATGTATGTATATATATTTATACATACTTTGGCTTCGGGCCCTGTGGCCAGCAGGCCTCTGGTAGTAGAAAAAGACCTGGGTGTGACCATTGGGAATTTTGAAAATTATGATGTTTGAAAAGTAAGACTTTGTCATAGGATGTATGAGGGTTGAATCAGTGACTTTTAAACCTTTTGAAAATTTAGTGACCAATACAAAAGAGATTTTTTTTCCATAGAATCTTAGAATAAAAAGTCCAACTCCTTACACAGAGGTGGAATGGCCAGATCACTACAGACAAATTGCTGTCCAAGTTTTCCTTGAAAATAACCCACAAAGGAGGCAGGCTGTCCCAACTCTTAATAACTCTCACAGTGAGGCATTCGTCATTTTTTTTATAATCTTTTTTTATTATTATTATTATATTTATTTGATTTATATGCCACCCTTCTCCGGAGACTCAGGGCGGCTTACAATGTGTTAAGCAATAGCCTTCATACTTTTGTATATTTATATTTATACAAAGTCAGCTTATTGCCCCCAACAAACTGGGTCCTCAATTTACCCACCTTATAAAGGATGGAAGGCTGAGTCGACCTTGAGCCTCCCTGGGATTGAACTCACAAGTAATTGCAGTAGCTGGATCTTAAATGCTGCCTTTGTAGGAGGCATTACTCCCCTACACTAATCAGGCTCAAGATCTCCAATCTTGAGACTGAAGTAAAAAATTCAAAAGAAAGATATGAAAAAAAAAACAATGAATAGATCCAGAAAGCAGCTTTTACATACTTTCTCTAGTGTACATAAAAAAGGCTGAACACCAAAGAATTGAGGCCTTTAAACTATGGTGCTGGAGAAGACTCCTGCAAGTCCCTTGGACTACCAGGTGATCAAACCGGTCAGTCCTAGAGGAGATCAACCCTGACTTTTCTTTAGAAGGCCAGATCCTGAAGATGAAACTCAAATACTTTGGCCACCTAATGAGAAGGAAGGACTCACTGGAGGAGAGCCTAATTTTGGGTTAGGAAGAAGAAGGGGACGACAGAGAACGAGATGGCTGGACGAATGGAATCACTGAAGCAGTAGGCGTGAGGTTAAATGGACTCCAGAGGATTGAAGAGGACAGGAAGGCCTGGAGAAATATTGTTCATGCGGTCGCGATGGGCCGGACATGACTTCACAGCTAACAACAACAATTAGCGTACAACACAGAAGAAAGTATGTCATAATATTCCTTCCTATTTTGAACTGGAGCTTGGCAAAATGCCAGTTGATTTGGGTTTTTTTTTTAAAGGGAGGTTTAAAAAAAGCCCAACATATAAAACAATCAAATAAGCAGTAATAATCTATGAGAAATTAATATGTTTGTCAGTTTAAAAAGATATTCAATGAGTGTATAGCAGTTTTCCAGTATTTGTGAGGCTGCCTTAAAGAGGAGGAGGTCAATTTATTTTCCAAAGCACCAGAAGGCAAGACAAGAAGCAATGGATGGAAGCTAATCAAGGAGGGAAGCAACCTGGAATTAAGGGATCGAGGACAATTAATCATTAGAACAGATTGCCTTTAAAAGTTGTGGGTGCTTCATCACTGGGGGGGGGGGGGTTCAAGTTTTTTATTATTTTTTTAAAACAAACATAAAACACATTTTTTTCAAAACAAAGCCTTTGATCTGGTCACAAATTAATACAAATCACTAAAAAATCTAAATTTTCAATTAACACAACTTAATATTTTACTCAGTTATTTCCCTCAATTTTATCTATTTAAACTATGCCATTATCCCCAAAAACCCATTACTTAAATCTTAAATCCTAAGCAATTATAATTCCATTTTTCTCTTTCATTTGCTTATATTTTAACAATATAAATCATCACAATTATTATAAACATTCTTAAAGTAATTAATTCCAACATAATCATTTTATTTTTACTAATGAACTCAACATTTATAGTCTTTATTTCTGTTATTAAACCTAACTTGTTCATTTCATTTTAACTATGAATCTCAACATAGTCCTCCTTATTTGGCTATCCCACCTCATTTTATTTTGCTATAAAACCCAACATCTTTATCTTCATCTTTGTTGTTAAACCAATCATTTTTATTTCTTGGCTGTTAAACACAGCATAACCATTTTTGTTTTCTGGCTGTCACACAACATATCTATTTTTATTTTTTGGCTGTTAAACACAGCATAATCATAGTTGGTTTAAGTATCCCTACTTAATCCTTTCTTTGTTTATTTATTCATTTATTTATTCAATTTCTATACCGCCCTTCTCCCGAAGGACTCAGGGCGGTGAACAGTTAAAATGACATACATATAGAATGTGAATATAAATAATTAAGCCAGTTTGGCTCAACAGTTAAGAATCTTCAGCATAAAGATTTAAAAATTAGAAAAGATTTATGCCAGACAGGCTTGGTGAAAAAGAAAGGTCTTAACTGCACGACGGAAAGTACGAAGATCTGGGATCATTCGTATCCCTGGGGGTAACCTGTTCCAAAGGGTAGGTGCCCCAACAGAAAAGGCTCTTTCTCTGGGAACCACTAGTCGGCATTGCTTTAGTGATGGCACCCTGAGAAGGCCTACCCTGTGGGAGCGTACTGGTTGGTGGGAGGTTATCGGTTGCAGAAGGTGGTCTCGTAGATACCCAGGTCCTAAGCCATGGAGGAGTTTGAAGGTAAGAACCAACACCTTGAAGTGCACCCGGAAGACCACCGGAAGCCAGTGCAGCTCGCGTAGGAGTGGTGTCACATGTGAGCGCCATTTCACTCCCAATATCACCCGCGCAACTGCATTCTGGACCAGTTGGAGCCTCCGTGTGCAGTTCAAGGGGAACCCCATGTAGAGAGCATTACAGTAGTCCAGTCCATGTTGTTTCCATCCATCTATACATTGCTTATTTTCAGTTAATCATATTTATCTTTATCCTTTTTCATAACAATTTAACATTGAGACATGGTTCTGGCTTAAAATATACCTTAAAATATATTTATAAATTCATTTTAACATTTTAAATTAACCATATTTATCTTTATCCTTTTTCATAACAATTTAACATTAAAACATAATTCTTGCTTCACACATACCTTTAAATATGTTTATAAATTCCTTTCAACATTCTTAACATTCTAGAGCCTCAGATAGCTCAACCAGCTGAATAGCCTGTTATTAACATCCAGCTGTCTGCAATTACACCAGTTCGAGGCTCAAGGTTGATTCAGCCTTCCATCCTTTCTAAGGTAGGTAAATTGAGGACCCAGTTTGTGGGGGCAATAAACTGACTTTTTATAAAAAATATACAAAAGTATGAAGGCTATTGCTTAATGCCTTGTAAGCCGCCCTGAGTCTCCAGAGAAGGGCAGCATATAAATCTAATTTTTAAAAAAATGCAAGTAGAAAAATAGGGACCACCTTTGGTAGGAAGATAACAGTGTTCCTTGCACCTTTGGCATTTAGTCATCCTGACCACATGACCACAGAGAGGTCTTTGAACATAACTGGCTCTTTGGCTTTGAAACAGAGATGAGCACCACCCCCTACAGCCAGGAACAACTAGCACATATGTGTGAGGGGAAACTATACCGTTATCTAAAATATCTCATTTTCCTAGGAGGGATTGGGTGTTAAGTTCCTACACTACAAATACCTTCTCTTTTATCTTAGATCAACTACAGTGTCATCAACCAGATGGCTGACCAAAATCATCCTTTTCCTTTTTCATATCGGATGACCCCAAACCAAGAACCTCCTTACTCAGCAATTGTCAAGCTGCTCCTACACTTCCAATGGACATGGATCGGCCTCCTTTCTCAGGACAATGAAAAAGGAGAAAAATTCAAAAGACACTTGGAAGTTCTTGCTCTAAAAAATGGGATTTGCATTGTCCTCTCAGGAACTGTCCTAGAAGCAAATATGAAGACAAGTGCTGAAGAAACTCACATGCAAAAAAAAAGGAAAATGTTCTTTTCTCTTATTAAGAGTCAAATAAAAATTATAGTATGCCAACTGGATTTTCAGGCCTCAGGAATGTTAACAGCAATAATACAAATAATTGATACGACTAATACATCCATTGTGGGAAGGGTGTGGATTGCAACAACTTTGACAGCTTCAAGTGTAAGTAGTTTTTACTTCCTGGTTGATCTCCAAAATAAATATGCTTTGTTTTCCTTCCTCATCCAGACAAAGAGAAGGACTCAGTATTATGACTTTAATTCTTATGCATCTATGGTTTTATTGTATGGAAAGGAAGCATTCCAATGTTCCTATTCAACTCCTGTGTTATCTAAGAAAGTTTGGAAAAAATGCAGAGAAAAAGAGAATTGGGAATTCCCACCCAATGATGTAATCTCAAGAATCCTGTCTCAGGATTCCTCCGGTATTTCCCAAATCATTCAAATTGTGGCCTGGGTCCTTAGTGCTGCCTCTTCCTCCCAATGGAGTAAGAGGAGAATGCAAGTTGGAGACCATCAACCACCCCAGATTGTACAGCCATGGCAGGTAAGTCTCCTCCTTTGAGGTTCCATTGATTCTTCCCTTCCAATTCCTCAATATTAAATTTAGATGTAGAAAGGGGTGAGATATTCCAATGAGCAGTTGTCCAGATTGTGGTATTTGAGAGTGAGTGTCAATCCTGAAGCTCACCTGACCGAGGCCATTTTGATGCTTCATTGTTGCCACACTGGAGCTGAGGGATAGAGAGGGAGGGGAGGAATAAAGATATCTGGCATTTTGTAGCCAAAACAAAATATTTTCTCCTGGGAACTAAGGACATTCCCACCGATGGCCAGAGGGAGGATGAGTGAAGTCACCAGGCAACCGAATGACACCTTGATTGGACCATGTGACTGATTGTTTGGAAAAGGGAGGACAACTTTTACTTTTAATTAGGTGAAAACTGTGGGAACATTTAGAGTCAGTTTTCACCAGCCTATGCCTATATGATTTGTCCAATAAAACTGATATTTGAGGAACCTGTTTGCCTCCTAGTCTTGTTTGCTATGGGTGTATTACTTGGAACCCTGATGGTGACTTTGAGAGAGATGATAACTTCCAAAGTTAAACAACCTGTGGTAGTTTGGGATGCTTTTGTGATAGAAATAACTCTATTGTGATAATGTAATTTTCCAAATCAAACAAGCATCAGAATATTCCAGCAATCCTCAACACTTTATTGTGATCACAAAGTGATCTCCAAGCTAAGGAGTTCAGCTGGATTCTTTGTTCTGGATTAAGATTGAATTTTGCTGGCTAAAAGTTTTTAACAAAGCAACAAGATATAAATCAAAGCATCTTCTTGGGGGCAACAAAATTTAATGGATATGCTTCCGTAGCTAGTCTTTGAAAGAGATAACTTCACAATGCAATTTTTGTCTCATTCCTAGCATAAAACAGAATAATAAGATTTTGAAAGGACCTCAGAGGTTTTTCTAGTCCAACCCACTAATTGAGCAGGAGACCCTGCAACATTTCAGACAATGGGGAAATGATGCAGCAGCTGCAGGCTTGTTGTAGCAAAAGTTACAGGAAACTGCTCCCTTTCTTAAATGTGCTGCCGCCATTGCCACCCTGTTCCATGCATATTCGCACACCATTGCCTGCTGCCACTGATAAATGATCAATGAATATTAAATGGTGTGCCCATGCGTACGCAGCACATGGAACAGAGTGGCAATGGCGGTGCGTGTTTAAGAAGGGGAGCAGCTTCCTGTAATTGTCACTACAAGAAGCACCTCCAGGCGCACCAAAAAAAGAGAGAGGCTGTGGCTGCAGGCATCTCGCAACAAGGGGACTGAGATGCAGGCTGGCATTTAGCTCAGCGGCAATGGCTCAGCCCTGGCTTGCCTTCCCTGGCAACTAGCCATGAGAGGAAGCTAAGGATGCATAACGTGGCAAAGGGAGAGCGGGCAGTGGGTGGCAAGTGGGCAGCGGTTCTGGGAAAAGCGGTGGCAAGCATGTGGTGGCTCTATGGCAAGGCCGGAGCCAGGGAATGGTGAATTCCCTGACCCGGTCAAGGTGGGTGGTGAGTGCGTGCAATCTGCAGGACCTCAGGGAATTGCATTTTCCTGAGCCCGGCCCCCAGCCCCCAACCCAAGTTGAAGGGCAAGCAGGCAGCATGCATTGCTTACCTTTCGTGAACTGAGGAGGAGAGGTGACTGATGAGACAAGTAGCTGGGCCGCATGGCAAAGGAAACTTATTTAGGGTGGGAGTGGGTGGGTAGGCCGAGCAGCCAGAAGCAGCGAGTTAACTGGAAGAGGTGAGCGGGCAAGCGGGCAAACGGGCATGTATGGGCCATCAGGGATGCTTGCTACTGGTCTGGTGAACTGATAGCAATCATCCCTACCGGTTCCCCCAAACCGGTCCGAACCAGTAGGATTTTACCCCTGCTATAAATGTTCTTGGTATGTTTTTTTTTTTAATTAGATTTATATGCCGCCCTTCTCCAGAGACTCAGGGCGGCTTACAATGCATTAAGCAGTAGCCTTCGTACTTTTTATATTTATACAAAGTCAGCTTATTGCCCCCACAAACTGGGTCCTCAATTTACCTACCTTAGAAAGGATGGAAGGCTGAGTCAACCTTGAGCCTCGAACTCGCATAATTGCAGACAGCTGGGTGTTAATAACAGGCTATCTAGCCCGTCGAGCTATCTGAGGCTCATGTTTTAGCCTCCAGACCCCTAATCATTTTTGTTGCTCATCTCTACAGTCTTTCCAGTGTCTCAATATCTTTTTTATATTGTGTTGACCAGAACTGGATGCAGTATTCTAAATCTGGTCTTACTACGGCTTTGTAAAGTGATTTTAGAGCTTCATGTGATCTTCATTCTATCCCTTTATTAACACAGCCTAGGATTGCATTGGCAATTTTGTCTGCTGCCACACATTGTTGGCTCATATTTAAATAATTGTCCACTAGGTTTCCAAAAATCTTCTCACAGTTACTGGCATTAAGCCAAATTTCACGTAGTCTGTACCTATACTGTTGGTTTCTCTTGCCTAAGTATAAAACCTTACTTTTATCTATGTTGAATTTCATTTTGTTAGGTAGGGACCCATGTTCAATTTGTCAAGATCTTTTTGGATCTTGAGCTTGTCTTCTGGGGTGTTGGCTATTCCTGCCAGCTTAGTGTCATCTGCAAATTTGATGAGTTCCCCTTCAATTCCCTCACCTAGATCTTTTTTTAAGATATTGAAGGGTTCTGGGCCTAAAATGGAAACTTGGGATACCCCACTGCTTACTTCCTCCATATGGATGAGGTTCCCCAAAGGACTACATGTTGAATATAATTTGTTAGCCAGTTACAAAGCCACCTGATGGTGGTGTTATCTATCCCATGTTTTCAAGAATATGAGATAATCAATGACTCGGATGAGCGGATATATGGGGAACTAATCAAATTTGGAGATGACCGCAAGCTGGCAGGAATAGCCAACACTCCAGAAGATAGGGTTAAGATACAGAAGGATCCTGACAGACTTGAACATTAAGCACAATCTAACAATCAAATTCAAAGATGATTAGAGAACTGGAGCCTAAAACATGAAAAATGGTAGCAGGAACTAGGTATGTCTACTTTAATGAAAAGAAGGACTAGGAGTGACATGATATGTTCTAATATCTCAGGGGCTGCCACAAAGAAAAGGGAGTCGAGCTATTCTCCAAAGCACCTGAGGGTCGGACAAGAAGCAATGGGTGGAAACTAATCAAAGAGAGATGCAACCTAGAACTAAGGAGAAATTTCCTGACAGTTAGAACAATTAATCAGTGGAACAACTTGCCTACAGAAGTCATGAATGCTCCAACATTTGACATTTTTAAGAAGATGTTGGATTGCCATTTGTCTGAAGTGGTATAGGGTTTCCTACCTAAGCAGGGGGATGGACTAGAAGACCTCCAAGGTCCCTTCCAACTCTTCTCTTCTCTTCTCTTCCCTTCTATAAATATTTGAAAAAGATCTGTAAATTCCTGGAGAATGACTGGAAGAAATTTCCAATGAAATGCTCAATCAATCTGTTTCAGACTGTAGTGGTGATTTGAAGAGGTTGAATTATTCAGAGTGACTCCACTCCAGAATAATAGCAAGAAAAACTTTTAAAAGCTCAAATTGGAATTTTTTTTAAATGTTTCTGCAGCTTCATAGGTTCCTGAGAAACTTCCAACATCACAATATTTCCAGAGATGGGATTTCTTTTGATGAAAATGGAATTCCTGTTGGAGACTTTGCTATCATGCAGTGGACATCAGCTTTGAACAAATCAGACATGGGAGTGAAAATTGGGATTGCAGAAAGACAAGCCTCCTCAGAAGTCAAGATTTCGGTCAATCAAAGTGCCATCCAATGGCCAACTTTATTTAACAAAGTAGTTGAGGCTCCTTGGATTTTGCTCTTCTATTTATCTCCAGATGTGGAAATTTTTCTGTTCAGAAATAATTCTTATTGAGGCCAATTGGGATAACTTCCAAATAGGAGAATTTAAAGCCTCATTAATTCATTATATATCTTTTTACTTTAGAGGTCTTACGATAATCTATCACACACTGGAACCTGCTGCATTGTATTGCTGGATTTTCAATCTACATTATTAAACTGGAATATGCTGCCATAATTTATAGTACATCAAATTATCTTGTTTTCAGTAAGAGAAAATCCAGAATGTCTATGGAGATTCTCAGTTATCCAGATCACGGTTGTGGCAAAGGGGCTTTTTCAAAAGGCACCTGGACTTTGCTTTTTCTTGAAGATGTTTCACTTCTCATCCACGAAGCTTCTTCAGTTTTGACTGAATGGTGGAGGATGGAAAGATTTGCAACTGCTGAAAAGACTGTTGTAAAGAGGATATAGATTCAGCAATTTCAGGAAGGTTCCACACACATTTCCACTATTCACATGAAACTGAGGGCACAGATAAATTCCAAGTGGCCTCAATAACTTTCAGGAAGACTGCTAACGACTAAATGACTCCAGGGAATATAAATCCTTCCATACTTCACCATTCAGTCAGAACTGAAGAAGCTTCTGGAATGAGAAGTGAAGCATCTTCAAGGGCAAACAAAGATCAGTTGTTTTTTAGAAAAGCACTTTTGGGAGAAAAATCCAGAATATGAAGGTTTAGCCCACTGAATTGCATAAGAGGCTAAAAAAATCATTTACATATGATGATACAATGATCAGTTGTAGGAGAAAAAGACAGGGACCCTAGAGAAAGTTAGATGTTGGAGGTTTCCTGAGAAAGCAAAAATGGAGAAAAAAATATATACCATATTTTTCAGAGTATAAGTTAGTTTTGGAATTACTTTCGTTTGGAAAAAAGAATAAGGCAATGAGTCTGTTTTGAGATCTACCATGGAGATTGATAGAGAAAGAGACTGACCTTTCATTTACCCCTTGCAAGTAGAGTAATTTTAGTTCATGCCACTACGTCTTGATTGATTTTGCTCAATATACTCCTGACTTCTGGAAACAAGTTGATTTCACTAAATACTTCTAATCCACATATAACCCTGACTAATCTTTCTGCTTCTGTTTAGATGGTGCCTTATTCAAGATGTACAGAAAGTTGCTCCCCAGGTTATGCCAAGCTTGTGAGACAGGGAGCCCCAGTTTGCTGCTATGACTGTTCTCTGTGTATGGAAGGAACATTCTCTGGGCAAGAAGGTACAGTAGGTGGCTGCAAAAATAATAATAAAAAATCAGGATACAGTCAATATTCTATCTTGTTTTTTGGGGGAGTGTTTGATAAATAAGTAGGAAAAACATTACATTTCTTGAAGGCATCTACAAACTTCAAAGATTGGGCACTATTGCCAAATTTGGGTGACGATATGAGTATTAAAATGAATAATAAAAGTTTGCTGATTTCTACTGAGTTTTTTTTTTTATTTGATTTATATGTTGCCCTTTTCCGGAGACTCAGGGTGGCTTATAATGCATTAAGCAATAGCCTTCATACTTTTGTATAATTATCCAAAGTCAGCTTATTGCCTCCACAAACTGGCTCCTCATTTTACCCACCTTAGAAAGGATGGAAGGCTGAGTCGACCTTGAGCCTGGTGAGATTCGAACTTACACTAATTGCAGACAGCTGGTGTTAATCACAATGCTTTTAGTCTGCTGAGTTGTTACTTTCTTGCTTTGTTTTAGGAAAGAAGTTTTGAGAACTGACATTCACATTCATCTTCAGCCTTTAAAAAGAGTGTTAACTAATGTAGTATCACAGAGATATCCCTGTGGAGAAATATTATATTATTCCTTGAAAAGCAAGCAATTGATTTCTGATATGGTTTTCATGCTTGTACAGCTGCAGAAACAGATATGCTAACTTTTTTTTCTCAGATGCAGCCCATTGTGAAAAGTGTCCAGATGACCAGTATTCCACTAAGAAGCGAGATCAGTGTGTCCCCAAAAATATAAGCTTCTTATCCTATCAAGAATTGTTGGGACTCACCCTGGCTTTCTTTGCCATCGCTTTGTCCCTAACCACTGTCTTTATTCTGGGAATCTTCATGAAATACCGAGACACTCCCATAGTCAAAGCCAACAACTGTGAACTCACCTACATCCTCCTGGTTTCACTCCTGCTTTCTTTCTTGACCTCCCTTCTATTCATCGGTCGCCCCGTGAAAATGACCTGTCTCCTTCGACAAACCATTTTCAGTGTTGTTTTCTCAGTTGCTGTGTCTTCCTTGCTGGCCAAGACTGTCATGGTGGTGGTGGCCTTTCTGGCCACAAAGCCAGGCAGCAGCATGAGGAAATGGCTGGGGAAGAGTCTGGCCAACTCTATTGTTTTATCCTGCTCTGGTGTTCAAGTAGGCCTCTGTATGATGTGGCTGGGAGTCTTTCCCCCATTCCCAGATTCTGACTTTCATT
This sequence comes from Coluber constrictor foxii, assembly GCA_038048745.1. Classification (NCBI taxonomy): domain Eukaryota; kingdom Metazoa; phylum Chordata; class Lepidosauria; order Squamata; family Colubridae; genus Coluber; species Coluber constrictor. The sequence goes on along the minus strand of CM075959.1, from coordinate 252,902,928 downwards.
CCCAACCAGAACACATCCTGCTGCAGTGCAATGAAGGCTCTGTTGCCATGTTCTACTCTGCTCTTGGCTACATGGGTTTTTTGGCTGCCATCTGTTTCTTGGTGGCATTTCTGGCTCGAAATCTGCCAGGGGCTTTTAATGAAGCCAAACTGATCACCTTCAGCATGTTGGTTTTTTGTAGCGTTTGGATCTCCTTTGTTCCCACATATCTGAGCACCAAAGGGAAATACATGGTAGCCGTGCAGATCTTCTCCATCCTGGCCTCTGGCCTGGGTTTACTGGGCTGCATCTTTATCCCCAAATGCTACATCATTATCCTGAGACCTGACATGAACACCAAAGAACATCTGATGATAAAAAATCATTAAGTCTCCTTGTGTCGGTGTTTATTTTTCTACAGTTTACATGCAGCATAAAATCACATACTTTGAAGTAATGTTTTATGTCTTGTCGCTTATCTTTCTTCATTCCATGTGAATTTTGAATTATAATAATTGAGTAGTGAAGTTGCTAAAACAACTCAAACTATCTGAAATAATCATATCCTTCAATTGTCCTAAGGTGAATTCATATTATGACATTAATAAAATTTCTGAGACCAGGCCAGATAAACTGTGACCAGAGATGTTCTGATATGGTTTTGGATTAAATTAAATCTATGGCTAATTATGATGTGTGTTTTTGTTATTATATTAAAAAACTTTGTAACACCACTTAGGGGGGGCCGAAAGCCCTAGTAAGTTGGTATATACAAAAGTATTAAGGCTATTGCTTAATGCATTGTAAGCCACCCTGAGTCTCCGGAGAAGGGCGGCATACAAATTAAATTTTTAAAAAATGCATTGTAAGCTGCCCAAAGTCTCCGGAGAAGGGCAGCATATAAATTGAATTAAGAAATAAATCAATAAATGCAGTAAATACATAAGTTGGTGCGCTGGTGTATATTTTATTTTCTGGGGTGATGTTATGACCTTGTTTTAAAAAATAGTTAATATCAAATATGATATATATTTGATTGATCTCTTCTGCCTCGATGATGTAAGATCATTCATAGTTTGATAAATGAGATAGATAGATAGATAGATAGATAGATAGATAGATAGATAGATAGATAGATAGATAGATAGATAGATAGATAGATAGATAGATATACATGGATGGGAGAGATCAAGAAAGAGAAAAACAGAGTGACAGATAATATTCTATATATTAAGGATAGATAAAATATCAACATGAACATTGGAGCAACTTTAATTTTTTTCTCCATCCCTTTAAATAAATTAATAAGACAAACTTTTATTTTTGACAGTCTTCAATCAAAAGAAAAATATGTACAATTCTGAATGGTTTTTGGGGGGAGGGGAAAATCATGTAGATATGATGTGACAATGAAGATGTGCTTATGAGTATTAAAATTGGTTCCTGTTTTTTATCCATGTCTAGATCGGTATCAATATCCATTCCCATTTCCAGAAACTGTACATACAGTGTCTGTGTGTCTCTGTGTCTGTGCCAATCTAACAATTCAAAAGCACGTAAGTGCAAGTAGATAAATAAGTACCACTTCAGTGGGAAAGTAACAATGTTCCATGCACCTTCAGTGCATAGTCATGACAGCCACATGACCATGGAAGCATCTTCAAATAAAGGCTCTTCATTTGTGAATCAAAGATGAGCACCGCCCCTTGGGTTGGTCATGACTGACAGGGAAAACCTTTACCTATAAATATATAAATATGTTTTTGCGCATGTATCCTTTCTTTTCTTTGCCTTTTTGTCACTCAGCCCTTCGGTGTATTACAATTAGGAAAGCTATCATATAAGTCAGTAATACTTTTATCTGACCTTGTCTTGGTAATGGTCTCTCAATGCCATTTCCTCTGCCTTCTATACTATCTCTCTTTGGATATTGTGAAAGCATTGGAAAAGTAAAGCAATTTCAATATATTTTTATTCACATACTGATCGGTTTCACTCATTATGCTAAATCAGGATTCTAGATTGTCCTAATTTTGATTTAGGTCACTATAGTGTCGAATCTATCCTTCCCATTTCTAGGTTTTCTACAAAGATGAGAAACATTTTGTCCCTCCAATTGTTTACCAAATCAAAATGTCCAGAACTCAGAACTCAACAAGAATAAAATAGGATACGTAACTCCACAGTCACTTCCAACTCTATTATTCTATTCTATTCTATTCTATTCTATTCTATTCTATTCTATTCTATTCTATTCTATTCTATTCTATTCTATTCTATTCTATTCTATTCTATTCTATTCTATTCTACCCATCCCAAGGAGTTTACATCGTCAGCATATTGCCCCCCACAATCTGGTTCCCCATTTTACTGACCTCAGAAGGATGGAAGTCTGAGTCAACCTTGAACCTGGTGAGATTTGATCTGCCAAACTGCTGGCAACCAGTGATCAGCATAAGTAGCCTGCAGTACTGCACTTAACCACTACATCACAGTGGCTCATCCTCAACAGTAATAGGTTGTTCAGTATATCATGATCTGGAGTTAACCATTCTGGAGTATCAAACCTTCACTGAAGAAAATGACCTCATCCACACCAGACAAAATAAGGAGGAATTATAATGGCCCACTGCCTAGTTCAAGAGTGTTGAATTGTTTTTCCACATTTTAATCTTTACAACCTCAAGAATACGTTTGGAGACTAAAAAACAATCAAACTTCCCTGAATTGTTCCTTTCTCGGCTCTCAAATTAGGATTATTCTCCTGAGTCAAAGCAACCTCTTTTCACCAATGGCACACTTTTATGGCCAAAGCTCATTCCCAATTCCCCTTCTAATTATTAAAATCATGATTATTTATTCTCCTTTGAACAAGGTTCGTGGGATTTCCACCACCACAATTAGTTGCCAATCAATGTGATGAAAAAATGGCATACACAGTATGTGATTATCTGATTTCTAACAGCCTCCTGTGATGAGATCAGAGTTTGGGGTAAAGCTGGGCAAATACTGTAGCAGTCTGAAATTGCAGATAGCTCTTCCAAATCTGGGGGCAAATTGGATCTTCTTCACTGTAGCTTTGGTCTTTTTGTGATCTCTGAGATTTAGCTCTGTGCTGAAGAAAGAACTCTAGGAAGGATCTCCTGCAGTATCCTGTATGTCAAATGTTGCTGCTGCTACAAATACAGCTTTTTCTGCTTCAGTTTCTGTCTCAAATTCCCTGTGCCAGTATGCTGACGAAATGTCCATTTAAGGTGATCATAGAAGAAAAGGAGTGGTTCCATTACTACAAGCCAGGAGACTACTGGATTACAGGAATAATGTCTGGAATTGTAGCTCGAATGTACCCATTTTCATTCTCCAAGCCTCCAACCCACCAACTGATAAGGTAATTGTCAGCTCATCCAAGGATTCTGGTCATTGATTTTTCCTACTCCAATGTCTTTTCTTTTTCTATATAAATATATTTCTTTAGAATTTTCTTTTAATATAAACATTCCCTCTTTCAGTAAACAGTCTGTCATCTGAGGACATATTTTTGTGTCATGACAATTAAAATTTACCACCATATTCATTATTTGTATCTATTCTTATATTACTACTAACATTTAACATACCTACTATTATAAGATTTCTCTTCTTATCTTATTTACCTTAATAATACATTGCTCTCATATTTATTCTCTAATCATTGATAAAATGACTGCCATATATTGTAATAATCAGATTCTTCCTTTCCTTTGATTGCAAGTGTTAATCTATGTATCTATGTATCTTTTCTTTTATGTACACTGAGAGCGTATGCACCAAGACAAATTCCTTGTGTGTCCAATCACACTTGGCCAATAAAGAATTCTATTTTATTCTGTTCTATTCCTTTCTGCACATTCTAATACATTCTTAATCATATTTTCATCTGTACGGATCTCTTCACTTTTCCAATTTTTTGCAAATACAATTCTAGCTGCAGTTATTACATGAATTGCTCAGTACTTCAGTGCTTCAGTGACTCCATCCAGCCACCTCGTTCTTTGCCATCTCCTTCTTCTTTTGCACTCAATTGTTCCTAGCACCAGGCTCTTCTCCAGTGAGTCCTTCCTTCTCATTAGGTGGCTAAAGTATTTGAGTTTCATCCTCAGGATCTGGCCTTCCAAAGAGCAGTCAAGGTTGATCTCCTCTAGGATTGACAGACTGATTGCCTTGCAGTCCAAGGGACTCACAGGATCTTCTCCAGCACGATAGTTCAAAGGCCTCAATTCTTTTGTGTTCAGACTTCCTTATGGAAACCATGAGTATTTTGCAGCAAATCTCTAGGTCTAAGAAAGGCTTGTTAAAGAGATATCCATCTTCAAATAGGTAATACCACTTGCTAATCTAGCACTTGAACCTAACTGTTAGCCCTCTCCGGGAGCAGAGATAACAGGAAAAAATCATATCATACGATCACAACCTATACATGTACACTTGGTTGGATCCCTTATTAGCATTCTTAAGGACTGGGAAGAAAATGATCTTGTACAGTTCTTCTGTGTAATTTTGTACCTCTTCTTAATCTCTTCTTCCTCTGATAGGTCCCTGCCATTTTGGTCCTATATCATGCCCATCTTTGCATGAAACGTTCCCTTCATATCTCCAATTTTCTTGAAGAGATCTCTGGTCCTCCATATTCTTTTGTTTTCATCTATTTCTTTGCACTGTTCATTTAAGAAGGCACTCTTATCTCTTCTAGCTATTCTCTGGAATACTGCATTCAATTGGGTGTATCTTTCTCTTTCTCCCTTGCCTTTCATTTCTCTTCTTTCCTCAGCTATTTGCAAAGCTTTCTCTGACAGCCATTTTGCTTTCTTGAATTACTTTTTCTTTCAGATGATTTTAGTTGCTATCTCTTGTACAATGTTGCAAAACTCTGTCCATAGTTCTTCAGGCACTCTGTCTATCAGATCTAATTCCTTAAATCTATTTGTCACCTCTAGTGTATATTCATCAGAGATATGATTTAGTTCACACCTGAGTGGTAGGATTTTAATTACATTTTATGGATTGTTGTTAATTGATATGAGTGATATATTAGCTTTGTAAATAGGTAAGTGAATAAAATAAATGCTTTGGTTTTGCAAAAAGTTTATTCTAAGCAGATTGAAACAGTTACAATAGTAAGAAACTTTCACACTTTCCTTTTCAGTAGAAGAAGGTGTGGAGGTTTCTTCCTATTGTAACCATTTTCCTTACCTGGCTCCTGAACTATAAGAATAGTTTTCCTCATTTTTTCCTCTCATTTTCCTGGAGAAAATGATAGGCAGAATCAGTTCTCGTGATTTTGATAGGATTTCTTTGATCCTGACATGACAGGCTTGCTATCTCTCTCTGATATATTTTTTTTGCAAGAAGCTCCTAGTGGTGTCGATGGGACTGTTCTTCTCATAGAAATTTGAAAAATGTCTATCACTTGCAAAAGTTCAAATAAATTGCATAATTTAATTGAAATGTCAAGTTGAAAAGCATCCCTGGCCTGCTGTCAAGTTACCATAGGCAAGGGGGATGGGAAACCGACAAAACAGCACAGCAGCCAAAGACAAATGCACATTCCAGACTTATCTCTCTCAAGGCTGTATCCCAGGGTCAGCATAGTGGCTGGAGGGAAGTGATCTCAACAACCCGCGAAATTGCTCCATTGGCGAATGTGATTGATGACACACCGTGGGGTGGGGGTGGGGGGTGAGGAAAACAAGGTCATGATTGGGGCATTATTTACATGAGTTCAGGATTGGCTTCACTTGGGAAAGTGCCTACATGAATCTCCTAATAAGTAACTGGATTTCTTTTGAAACTTGGTTTGAGGGTCATGATTTAATTAGGGCATCCGTTGGATCCCTGACATGAATAATGAGAAGTTGGTTATTGTTTTGGCATTGCACTATATAGATATAAAGCTACAATAAATATGACATGCTTTCATGAAAATCCAAACTGAAGATTTATTTATTTCTTTATTGGAATTTGTTAAACAAAAATGAGAACAAGAATAAGAGAATAAAAATACAATGACAGGGATGATAGCAGTTGTGAAATTCAATTTTTTTTACTACCAGTCTGTGGGCGTGGCTTGGTGGGCGTGGCAGGGGAATGATGCTGCAAAATCCCCATTACCACCCCATTCTGGGGCCAGCCAGATGTGGTAATTGCCAGTTCTCCGAACTACTCAAAATTTCCACTACCGGTTCTCCAGAACCTGTCAGAACCTGCTGAATTTTATCCCTGGATGATAGGCACATTAGTGCACTTATGCATGCTCCCTCTACTGACCACTTAAGTATGAAGTAAAATCCATGGAAGTCAATTTGTGACTGAAACTGTGAAAATTTGTAGCTGAGACAGCTGAATCAGGTAGGGCATTCCAGAATTTGACAACTCTACTACAGAAATCATATTTTTACAGTAAAGTTTAGAACGATTTACATGGAGTTTAAAGTGGTTGTTCGCACACATATTATTGCGATTAAAACAGAAAAAGTCATTTACATGTAAAACATTATTATGTATAATTTTATATTCAATACCTAGGCCTGACCGCAAGTGACACAGTTCTAAGTTAACCAAATTGAGAATTTAGAGCCTAGTAGCATAGGGAATTCTATTGTGTACAGAAGAGTGCAAAATTTTATCATGAAGAACTTCTGAACCCACTCAATCGTACTGATGTCAGATATATGGTGGGAATTCCAAACAGTTGAACAAAACTCTAAGATTGCATATGAGATTGCATAATAGCATATGTTTTATAAGCTGTAATGAACAATACAATGTTTCCAGAAAAAAAGCTTTGCAAAATTAAGTTTACAACTCTTAATGCTATTTTAGCAATGCTGTTACAGTGAGCTTTGGAGCATAAATCATCAGGGATAAGTATACCTAGGTCCTTAAAAAGATGAGGGTCATCTGCTAGATCAATGCCATCTATCTTGTATTTGGCATTCTGATTACGTTTACCAAGATGTAAAACAGAGCATTTATGAAAAGAAATTTGACCATTCAGGCACATAGTTGAGGTGACTTTGCAAAACAACAGAATTATCTGTAGAATTGAATACTTTTACGTCATCAGCAAAAACAACAGAATTTCTTTTAACTTGATCACATGAATCGTTGATTCAAAAAAACCATGACAAAATTTCTTACGTTGCAGTGAGAACAACTTCTACCACATTCTACCCTTCTTGTTGGCTGTTCATGAAGTCAACCAGAATTCAAGGCTCTTACCCAACATCACCCTGGGCTACAACATCTATGAGAACTTTTTCAGTGCAAGAATGACATATGAGGCCATGCTGGATGTGCTCTCTACAGGACGGGAGAACATCCCAAACTACCGATGTGGAAGACAAAAGAACCTGCTGGCAATTCTTGAAGAGATGGATTCTGAACTCTTTGATCATATTTCCAATGTCTTGAGCATCTATAAAATTCCACAGGTATAAAGCCAAATGAAATTAATTCTGTGTTTTAAATTGTTCAGATTTGCCTAGCAGGCAGCAAATTTATTCTCCAAATAAATTGAAAGTCAGAGAGTAAATGTTCTATAGGTGGCCTCTGCCACCAGCCAGATTAGCAAGAATGTTCCCCAATACACCATCAACATGCTGGAAATGCAAACTCCATAAAGGCACTTACTATCATATGTGGTGGACCTGCCCAATGGCAAAACAATACTGGCAAATGATTAGATCCCAGATAGAAGAAACCATACAGCAAAAGATAGAAATAAGACCAGAAACCTTTCTACTTGGAATACTAAACGGACAATATGAAAAAGAAATAACATATTTAATTATACATATGATAACAGCAGCACGAATACTATACGCACAATACTGGAAGAGTAGTGAGATACCGACAGAAGATAGGGTAATTAGCAAAACCATGGAATGTACAGAATTAGATAAACTCACTAAGGAACTACAAAATAGGGAGGAACATGATTACTATCTAGTATGGAAAAGGTGGTATTGTTGGTTGGAAAAGAGAAAAGAGAAAAAGGGTCAGGAAGTAAATTGAACTACGAAATACAGAAAGAGGAAAACATAGTACACATACAAGTCAATAATAAACCAGAAAGATAGATAGAAGGGAAAGACCAAATAAGGAGGAGTTAAATTATGAAATAAGATTACAGACTACAGTTGTGATAATTTGGATAAATATTTGATTTTGTGTTTATATGTTTATGTTTTGTATGTTTTACTGTTTTATTGTTTAGTTTGTTTTACTGTTTTATTGTTTTGTTTAGTCTGTATATATAAATAAAAATTGAAAAAAAAGTCAGAGAGTAAATATTAGAAGATCTGAAAGAATTTTTAATTCACAAGTATATGTGTGTATTAACTACAAAGTGGTGGGCTGCTGGTGGTTTGGACCAGTTCTAGCAAACCGGTACTTGGTCCTGCCCACTCGCCCCCCCACCCCGCCGTATCCCATCCTATATTTCTGCATTTTTCAGCTCAGTTGATTTTCACATCACAGTGGATTTCCGGCCCTCAGCAGTTTTACTTTCTAGGGCTGCTCTAGAAAGTAAGCTACAGAGCTTGAAATTGGCGTATTCTGAGCCTGCGCACACACACAAAGTGTGCACTCATAGAACCGGTTGTTAAACCATCTGCATTCCACCATTTTATGTAGGTATATATATATACATACTTTGGCTTCGGGCCCTGTGGCCAGCAGGCCTCGGGTAGTAGAAAAAGTCTGGGTGTGACCATTGGGAATTTTGAAAATTATGATGTTTGAAAAGTAAGACTTTGTCATAGAATGTATGAGGGTTGAATGAGTGACTTTTAAACATTTTGAAAATTTTGTGACCAATACAAAAGAGTTTTTTTTCCCCATAGAATCATAGAATAAAAAGTCAACTCCTTTCACAGAGGAAAAATGGTCAGACCACTACAGACAAATTGCTGTCCAAGTTTTCCTTGAAAATAACCCACAATGGAGTTCCAGGAGGCAGGCTGTCCCAACTCTTAATAACTCTCACAGTGAGGCATTCGTCATTTTTTTTATAATCTTGAGACTGAAGTAAAAAATTCAAAAGAAAGATATGAAAAAAATAATAATGAATAGATCCAGAAAGCAGCTTTTACATACTTTCTCTAGTGTACATAAAAAAGGCTGAACACCAAAGAACTGAGGCCTTTAAACTATTTTTATTTATTTATTTATTTATTTATTTATTTATTTATTTATTTATTTATTTATTTATTTATTTAATTTATATACCGCCCTACTCCCAGATGGGACTCAGGGCGTGAACAGCCAGAATAAGATACAATAAATACAAAAGTTAAAAAATCATATTAAAACAAATTAAATAATTTGGCTCAACAGTTTAAAAGTCCAATTGTAAAAAATTTAAAACCCCAATATAAAGGAGGTTAAGGAGGTTAAACTATGGTGCTGGAGAAGACTCCTGCGAGTCCCTTGGACTACAAGGTGATCAAACCAGTCAGTAGAGGAGGAGTTCAACCCTGACTTTTCTTTAGAAGGCCAGATCCTGAAGATGAAACTCAAATACTTTGGCCACCTAATGAGAAGGAAGGACTCACTGGAGGAGAGCCTAATTTTGGGTTAGGAAGAAGAAGGGGACGACAGAGAACGAGATGGCTGGAGGAATGGAATCACTGAAGCAGTAGGCGTGAGGTTAAATGGACTCCAGAGGATTGAAGAGGACAGGAAGGCCTGGAGAAATGTTGTTCATGCGGTCACGATGGGTCGGACATGACTTCACAGCTAACAACAACAATTAGCGTACAACACAGAAGAAAGTATGTCATAATATTCCTTCCTATTTTGAACTGGAGCTTGGCAAAATGCCAGTTGATTTGGGTTTTTTTTTTAAAGGGAGGTTTAAAAAAAGCCCAACATATGAAACAATCAAATAAGCAGTAATAATCTATGAGAAATTAATATGTTTGTCAGTTTAAAAAGATATTCAATGAGTGTATAGCAGTTTTCCAGTATTTGTGAGGCTGCCTTAAAGAGGAGGAGGTCAATTTATTTTCCAAAGCACCAGAAGGCAAGACAAGAAGCAATGGATGGAAGCTAATCAAGGAGGGAAGCAACCTGGAATTAAGGGATTGAGGACAATTAATCATTGGAACAGATTGCCTTTAAAAGTTGTGGGTGCTTCATCACTGGGGTTTTTTTTCAAGTTTTTTATTATTTTTTTAAAACAAACATAAAGCACATTTTTTTCAAAAAAAAGCCTTTGATCCGGTCACAAATTAATACAAATCACTAACAAATCTTAATTTTCAATTAACACAACTTAATATTTTACTCAGTTATTTCCCTCAGTTTTATCTATTTAACTATGCCATTATCCCCCAAAACCCATTACTTAAATCTTAAATCCTAATCAATTATAATTCCATTTTTCTCTTTCATTTGCTTGGATGGATATATTTTAACAATATAAATCATCACAATTATTCTAAACATTCATAAAGTAATTAATTCCAACATAATCAATTTATTTTTACTAATGAACTCAACATGTATAGTCTTTATTTCTGTTATTAAACCTAACTTGTTCATTTCATTTTAACTATTAATCTCAACATAGTCCTCCTTATTTGGCTATCCCACCTCATTTTATTTTGCTATAAAACCCAACATCTTTATCTTCATCTTTGTTGTTAAACCAATCATTTTTATTTCTTGGCTATTAAACATAGCATAACCATTTTTGTTTTCTGGCTGTCACACAACATATGTATTTTTATTTTTTGGCTGTTAAACACAACATAATCATAGTTGGTTTAACTATCCCTACTTAATCCTTCCTTTGTTGTTTCCATCCATCTATACATTGCTTATTTTCAGTTAATCATATTTATCTTTATCCTTTTTCATAACAATTTAACATTGAGACAGGATTCTGGCTTAAAATATACCTTAAAATATATTTATAAATTCCTTTTAACATTTTAAATTAACCATATTTATCTTTATCCTTTTTCTAACAATTTAACATTAAAACATAATTCTTGCTTCACACATACCTTTAAATATGTTTATAAATTCCTTTTAACATTCTTAACATTCTAGAGCCTCAGATAGCTCAACTGGGTGAATAGCCTGTTATTAACATCCAGCTGTCTGCAATTACACCAGTTCGAGGCTCAAGGTTGACTCAGCCTTCCATCCTTTCTAAGGTAGGTAAATTGAGGACCCAGTTTGAGGGGGCAATAAGCTGACTTTGTATAAAAAATATACAAAAGTATGAAGGCTATTGCTTAATGCCTTGTAAGCCGCCCTGAGTCACCAGAGAAGGGCGGCATATAAATCTATTTTTTTTAAAAAATGCAAGTAGAAAAATAGGGGCCACCTTTGGTAGGAAGATAACAGTATTCTTTGCGCCTTTGGCATTTAGTCATCCTGGCCACATGACCACAGAGAGGTCTTTGAACATAACTGGCTCTTTGGCTTTGAAACAGAGATGAGCACCACCTCCTACAGCCAGGAACAACTAGTACATATGTGTGAGGGGAAACTATACCGTTATCTAAAATATCTCATTTTTCTAGGAGGGATTGGGTGTTAAATTCCTACACTACAAATACCTTCTCTTTTATCTTAGATCAACTACAGTGTCATCAACCAGATGGCTGAGCAAAATCATCCTTTTCCTTTTTCATACCGGATGACCCCAAACCAAGAACCTCCTTACTCAGCAATTGTCAAGCTGCTCCTACACTTCCAATGGACATGGATCGGCCTCCTTTCTCAGGACAATGAAAAAGGAGAAAAATTCAAAAGACGCTTGGAAGTTCTTGCTCTAAAAAATGGGATTTGCATTGTCCTCTCAGGAACTGTCCTAGAAGCAAATATGAAGACAAGTGCTGAAGAAACTCACATGCAAAAAAAAAGGAAAATGTTCTTTTCTCTTATTAAGAGTCAAATAAAAATTATAGTATGCCAACTGGATTTTCAGGCCTCAGGAATGTTAACAGCAATAATACAAATAATTGATACGACTAATACATCCATTGTGGGAAGGGTGTGGATTGCAACAACTTTGACAGCTTCAAGTGTAAGTAGTTTTTACTTCCTGGTTGATCTCCAAAATAAATATGCTTTGTTTTCCTTCCTCATCCAGACAAAGAGAAGGACTCAGTATTATGACTTTAATTCTTATGAATCTATGGTTTTATTGTATGGAAAGGAAGCATTCCAATGTTCCTATTCAACTCCTGTGTTATCTAAGAAAGTTTGGAAAAAATGCAGAGAAAAAGAGAATTGGGAATTCCCACCCCCTGATGTGATTGCAAGAATCCTGTCTCAGGATTCCTCCAGTATTTCCCAAATCATTCAAATTGTGGCCTGGGTCCTCAGTGCTGCCTCTTCTTCCCAACGGAGTAAGAGGAGAATGCAAGTCGGAGACCATCAACCACCCCAGATTGTACAACCATGGCAGGTAAGTCTTCTCCTTTGAGGTTCCATTGATTCTCCCTTTCCAATTCCTCAATATTAAATTTAGATGTAGAAAGGGGTGAGATATTCCAAAGAGCAGTTGTCCAGTTTGTGGTATTTGAGAGTGAATGTCAATCCTGAAACTGACCTGACTGTGGCCATTTTGATGCTTCCTTGTTGCCACATTGGAGCTGAGTGGTAGAGAGGGAGGGGAGGAATAAAGGTATCTGGCGTTTTGTAGCCAAAACAAAATACTTTTTCCTGGGAATCAAGGACATTCCCACCGATGGCCGGAGGGAGGATGAGTGAAGTCACCAGGCAACCAGACAATACCTTGATTGAACCATGTGACTGATTGTTTGGAAAAGGGAGGAAAACTTTTACTTTTAATTAGGTGAAAACTGGGAACATTTAGTCAATTTTCACCAGCCTGTGCCTATATGATATGTCCAATAAAACTGATATTTGAGGAACCTGCTTGCCTCAGAGTCTTGTTTGCTATGGGCGTATTACCCTGATATTAAATCCTGATATTAAACCATTTCTAAATGTTTTTTGTTCCTTTTTTTAAAAAGTTTTTTATGTTTTATTTAATTTTTACAAACATATCAATGCGTGAACAGTGTGGCACCTGAATGACTTACATTTTGGTACAAATAAAATGATATTCATCATATTTACTACAGTTGACAAGTTTATATAGTTCTGGGAATAGTAAACATATTTTGTTGAATTATAATCTTACATCATTAGTTATTCCATATTTAAATATTTTATTTTTATGCCAATCACCATATTCTGAGTGTCATTCCTTTTACTACAAATAAAATATTAATAATCATATTTGTTACATTTAACAGGCTTATATGGTTCTAAGAGTAATACACATATTTACATTAAATTATAATCTTCCATTATTTAAATATTGTATTCCAATTCATTTTTATGCCAATCACCATATTTTTCAAACATTCTTAATACTACCATCCTTCACGTTCTGATTTCCCTCTTATTATTACTTCACCTTATTATATAAAGATGTTTATTCCGTTAATATCCCTCTCTCTAGTTTCGGTCCCCTTTCTAACTTTTAATTTTGCCACTATTACATTGAAAAATATTCCAAATTTTAGTGAACATTTAGAGTCAGTTTTTACCATCCTATGCCTATATTATATGTCCAATAAAACTGATATTTGAGGAACCTGCTTGCCTTAGAGTCCTCTTTGCTATGGTGCCAATGTAATTTTCAAAACTAAACAAGCATCAAAATATTCCAGCAATCCTCAACCTTTTATTGCAATCACAAAGTGATCTCCAAGCTAAGGAGTTCAGCTGGATTGTTTCTTCTGGATTAAGATTTACCTTTGCTGGCTAAAAATTTCTAACATAGCAACAAGATATAATTCAAAGCATCTTCTGGGGGCAACAAAAGGTTCATCCACACATCTCCTGAATTAATGGATATGCTTCCATGGCTATTCTTTGAAAGAAGTAACCACTATGCAATTTTTGTCACATTCCTAGCTCAAAGTTAAACTCTGCTAACTTCATCTTGATCAGGACTGATGGCAAAATTGTATTCTCTATCTTTTCCCATTACAAGTTTTCCCATATCTGCAAATGGTCTTGCCTCAGATGGGTCTGTGATGGTGAAGTAGCAAAACATAGAACATAAAACATAGAAATACAATTTTTAAAGGACTTCAGAAGTTTATCTAGTTCAAACCATTAATTGAGCAGGAAACCCTATACTATTTCAGACAGAGATGCAGCAGCTGCAGGCTACTTGTAGCAAAAGTTACTGGAGCCACTCCCCTTCTAAAATGTGCCGCCACCATCACCACCCTGTTCCATGCACATGCTCACATTGCTGCCTGCTGCTGCTGATAAATGATGAATAAATAAATAGTGTGTGCGCCCAGCACATGGAAGAGCCCTGTTGCTAAGGGAGACAGACATTTATTAAGTGCGTTTTGCCCCCATTTTACAACCTTTCTTACCACAGTTGGTAAGCAAATCACTGCAGTTGGAGGATGAAGGAGTTGAAGGAGGGGATGGATTAGAAGACCTGCAAGGTAACTTTCAACTCTTCTCTTCTCTTCTCTTCTCTTCTCTTCTCTTCTCTTCTCTTCTCTTCTCTTCTCTTCTCTTCTCTTCTCTTCTCTTCTCTTCTCTTCTCTTCTCTTCTATAAATATTTGAAAAAGATCTGTAAATTCCTGGAGAATGACTGGAAGAACCTTCTCATGAAATGCTGAATCTTTCTGTTTCAGACTGTAGTGGTGATTTGAAGAGGTTAAATTATTCAGAATAATAGCAAGAAAAACATTGAATGAAGGCTCAAATTGGAATGTTTTTTTCCCTATGTTTCTAAAGCTTCATAGGTTCCTAAGAACCTTCCAACATCACAATATTTCCAATGATGGGATTTCTTTTGATGAAAATGGAGTTCCTGTTGGTGACTTTGATATCATGCAGTGGACATCAGTTTTGAACAAATCAGACATGGGAGTGAAAATTGGGAATGTACAAAGACAAGCATCCTCGGAAGTCAAGATTTCTGTCAATCGAAGTGCCATCCAATGGCCAACTTTATTTAACAAAGTAATTGAGGCTGCTTGGATTTTGCTCTTCTATTTATCTCTGTATGTGGGAATTTTTCTCCTCAGAAATAATTCTTATTGAGCCAATTGAGATAAATTCCAATAAGAGAACTTAAAGCCTCATTAATTTATTAGGTATCATTTTACTTTAGAGATTTTACAATAATCTATCACATGCTGAAAGATGTTGTATTGTATTGTGGGATTTGCAATATTAAACTGGAATATGTTGCCATAATTTGTAGTACATCAAATTATCTTCTTTTCAGTAAGAGAAAATCCAGAATGTCTATGGAGAGTCTCAGTAATCAAGGTCACGGTTGTGCCAAAGGTGCTTTTTCAAAAGGCACCTGGACTTTGTTTTCCCTTGACGATTTTTCACCTCTTATCCAGGAAGCTTCTTCAGTTCTGACTGAATGGTGGAGGATGGAAAGACTTGGAACTGCTGAAAAGACTGTCTTGTAAACAGGATATAGATTCAGCAATTGCAGGAAGATTCCACATCCATTTGCACTATTCAAGTGACCATGAGGGCACAGATAAATTCCAAGTGGCCTCAACAACTTTCAGAAAGACTGCAAGGAATATAAATCCTTCCATACTTCACCATTCAGTCAGAAATGAAGAAGCTTCTGGAATGAGAAGTGAAACGTCTTCATGGCAAAACAAAGATCAGTTTTCTTTTGAAAAAGCACCTTTGGGAGAAAATCCAGAATATGAAGGGTTGACCCACTGAATTGCATAAGAGAAAAATATCACTAAGACTATGGTGAGGGAAATGTGGGCAGCTAAAAAAGTCATTTACATATGATGATACAATGTTTAGTTTAAGGAGAGAAAGATAAGTACTCTCGATAAATCTAGATGTTGGAGGTTTCCTGAGAAAGCAAAGATGGAGAAAAAATATATACCGTATTGTTTGGAGTATAAACCATACCTTAATTTTGAGGGAGGAAAATAAGGAAAAAAATCTGACTGTGCCTCGCAGCATCCATCAGTATTCATCTGGCTAGGATCAGGAGAAACACCTTTTGTAATGGAACTACTTTCCTTTGGGGAAAAAAAATAAGGCAATGAGTCTTTTTGGGGATCTACATTGGAAACTGATAGAGAAAGAGAATGGCCTTTCATTTTCCCCTTGCAAGTAGAGTAATTAAAGGTCATGCCACTACTTCTTGACTGACTTTGCTCAATGTGCTCCTGAGCTTCTGGAAGCCAGCTGAGTTCAGTAAATCCTTCTAATTCATATATCACCTTGACTAATCTTTCTATTTATGTTTAGATGGTGCCTTATTCAAGATGTACAGAAAGTTGCTCCCCAGGTTATGCCAAGGTTGTGAGAGAGGGAGCCCCAGTTTGCTGCTATGACTGTTCTCTGTGTATGGAAGGAACATTCTCTGGGCAAGAAGGTAAGTAAGTGGCTCCAAAAATAACCCCAAAAAATTCAAGATACAATCAATATTCTATCTTGTTTTTTTTTGGGGGGGGGAGGTTATCAAGAAGCAAGAAAAACATTCAATTTCTTGAAGGCATCCACAAACTTCAAAGATTGGGCACTATCACCAAATTTGGATGATGTTGAGAGCATTAAAATATATAATGAAAGGTTGCTGATTTCTATTGAGTTGTTACTTTTTTGCTTGGTTTTGGAAAAGAGGACAAGTTTGGAGAGCTGATAATCACATTCATCTTCAAGTTTTAAAAAGACTGTTTGATTATTTTGACTAAAGTTGTAATATGAATATCACTGGGCAGAAATATAATTCTTTGACAATGAAGTGTTTGATTTCTGACATAGTTTTCAAGTTCCTAAAGCTGCAGAAACAGATTCATGGTAACCATTTTTTTCTCAGATGCAGCCCATTGTGAAAAGTGTCCAGCTGACCAGTATTCCAATAAGAAGCGAAATCAGTGTGTTCCCAAAAATATAAGCTTCTTATCCTATCAAGAATTGTTGGGACTCATCCTGGCTTTCTTTGCCATCGCTTTGTCTCTAACCACCGCCTTTATTCTGGGCATCTTCATGAAATACCGAGACACTCCCATAGTCAAAGCCAACAACTGTGAACTCACCTACATCCTCCTGGTTTCACTCCTGCTTTCTTTCTTGACCTCCCTTCTATTCATCGGTCGCCCCGTGAAAATGACCTGTCTCCTTCGACAAACCATTTTCAGTGTTGTTTTCTCAGTTGCTGTGTCTTCCTTGCTGGCCAAGACTGTCATGGTGGTGGTGGCCTTTCTGGCCACCAAGCCAGGCAGCAGCATGAGGAAATGGCTGGGGAAGAGTCTGGCCAACTCTATTGTTTTATCCTGCTCTGGTGTTCAAGTAGGCCTCTGTATGATGTGGCTGGGAGTCTTTCCCCCATTCCCAGATTCTGACTTTCATTCCCAACCAGAACTCATCCTGCTGCAGTGCAATGAAGGCTCTGTCACCATGTTCTACGCTGCTCTTGGCTACATGGGTTTTTTGGCTGCCATCTGTTTCTTGGTGGCATTTCTGGCTCGAAATCTGCCAGGGGCTTTTAATGAAGCCAAACTGATCACCTTCAGCATGTTGGTTTTTTGTAGCGTTTGGATCTCCTTTGTTCCCACATATCTGAGCACCAAAGGGAAATACATGGTAGCCGTGCAGATCTTCTCCATCCTGGCCTCTGGCCTGGGTTTACTGGGCTGCATCTTTATCCCCAAATGCTACATCATTATCCTCAAACCTGCCATGAACACCAAAGAACATCTCATGATAAAAAATCATTAAGTTTCTTTGTGTTGGTGTTTATTTTTGTACAGTTTACATGCAGCATAAAATCACATACTTTGAAGTAATGTTTTATGTCTTGTCGCTTATCTTTCTTCATTCCATGTGAATTTTGAATTATAATAATTGAGTAGTCAAGTTGCTAAAACAACTCAAACTATCTGAAATAATCATATCCTTCACTTGTCCTAATCTGAATTCACATTATGACCTTAATAAAATTTCTGAAACCAGGCCAGATAAACTGTGACCAGAGATGTTCTAATATGATTTTAGATTGAATTAAATCTATGGCTAATTATGATGTGTATTTCTGTTACTATATAAGTTGGTGTGCTGGTGCTATATTTTATTTTCTGATTGATGTTCTGAATTTTTTTAAAAAAATAGTTAATTTCAAATATATATTTGATTGATCTCTTCTGGCTGGATAATGTAAGACCACTCAAAGATAGATAAATGAGATAGATAGATGGGAGAGATCAGGAAAGAGAAAAACAGACAGACAGATAACATTCTATATATTGAGAATAGATAAAATATCAACATGAACATCGGAGCAACTTTAATTTCTTTCTCCATTCCTTTGAATAAATTAATGAGACAAATTATTATTTTTGACGGTCTTCAATCAAAAGAAAAATATGTACAACTCTGCATGATTTGGCGTGGTGGGAATCATGTAGACACCTAATGTGACAATGAAGGTGTGCTTATGTGTATTAAAATTGATTCCTGTTTTTTATCCATGTCCAGATCCATATCAATATCCATTTACATTTCCAGATACTGTACATACAGTTTCCGTGTGTCTCTGTGTGTGTCCTGCCAATCTAACAATTCAAAAGCATGTAAATGCAAGTAGATAAATAGGTACCATTTCAGTGGGAATGTAACAATGTTCCGTGCATATTCAGTGCATAGTCATGCCAGCCACATGACCATGGAAGCATCTTCAGATAAAGGCTCTTCATTTATGAATCAAAGATGAGCACCGCCCTTTGGGTTGGTCATGACTGACAGGGGAAATCCACTTAAAACTTTACCTATAAATATATAAATATGTTTTTGCGCATGTATCCTTTCTTTGTCTTTGTCTTTTTGTCACTCAGCCCTTCGCTGTATTACAAATTAGGAAAGCTATCATATAAATCAGTACTATTTTTATGTGACCTTGTCTTGGTAATGGTCTCTCAATGCCTTTTCCTCTGCCTTCTACACTATCTCTCTTTGGATGTTGAGAAAGCATTGGAAAAGCAAAGCAATTTCAATATATTTTTATTCACACACTTCACTCATTATGCTAAATCAGGGTTCTAGATTGTCCTAATTTTGATTTATGTCATTGTACTGTCAAATCTATCCTAGCCACTTCTAGGTTTTTTGCAAAGATGAGAAACATTTTTCCCTCCAATTGTTTATCATATCGAAGTGTCCAGAACTCAATGCTCATCAAGAATGAACTCAACAAGAATAAAATATGATATGTAACTCCACAGTCCCTTCCAACTCTCTATTCTATTCTATTCTATTCTATTCTATTCTATTCTATTCTATTCTATTCTATTCTATTCTATTCTATTCTATTCTATTCTATTCTATTCTATTCTATTCTATTCTATCCTATCCTATCCTATCCTATCCTATCCTATCCTACCCTTTCCAAGCAGTTTACACAGTCAACCGTTTGCCCCCAACAATTCGGTTCCCCATTTTACCGACCTCAGAACGATGGAAGGCTGAGTCAACTTTGAGCCTGGTGAGATTCGATCTGCCAAACTGCTGGCAACCAGTGATCAGCAGAAGTAGCCTGCAGTACTGCACTTAACCACTGCATCAACGTGGCTCATCATCAACAATAATAATAGGTGGCTCAATATGTCATGATCTGGAGTTAACCATTCTGGAGTATCAAACCTTCACTGAAGAAGATGACCTCATCCACACCAGACAAAATAAGAAGGAATTATAATGGCCCACTGCATACTTCAAGGGTGTTGAATTTGTTTTTCCACATTTTAATCTTTACAAACTCAAGAATAGGTTTGGAGACTAAAAAGCAATCAAACTTCCCTGAATTATTTCTTTCTCGACTCTCAAATCAGGATTTTTTCTCCTGAGTCAAAGAAAACTCTTTTCTCCAATGGCACACTTTTATGGCCAAGGCTCATTCCCAATTCCCCTTCTAATTATCAAAATCATGATTATTTATTCTCCTTTGAACAAGGTTCATGGGATTTCCACCACCACAATTAATTGCCAATCAATGTGACAACAAATGGCACAGACAGCATGTGATAATCTGATTTGTAACAGCCTCCTGTGATGAGATCAGAGTTTGGGGCAAAGCTGGGCAAATACTGTAGCAGTCTGAAATTGCAGATAGCTCTTCCAAATCTGGGCACCTTCTTCACTGTAGTTGTGGTCTTTTTGTGATCTCTGAGATTTAGCTCTGTGCTGAAGAAAGAACTCTAGGAAGGATATACTGTATGTCAAATGTTGCTGCTGCTGCAAATACAGCTTTTTCTGCTTCAGTTTCTGTCTCAAATTCCCTGTGCCAGTACTCTGACGAAATGTCCATTTCAGGTGATCATAGAAGAAAAGGAGTGGTTCCATTACTACAAACCAGGAGACTACTGGATTACAGGAATAATGTCTGGAATTGCAGCTCGATTGTACCCATTTTCATTCTCCAAGCCTCCAACCCACCAACTGAAAAGGTAATTGTCAGCTCATCCAAGGATTCTGGTGATTGATTTTACCTGCTCCAATGTCTTTTTTTATATATATACAAATAGTATTTCTTAGAATTTTCTTTTAATAAAAACATTCCCTCTTTCAGTAAACAGTGTGTCGTCTGAGGACATATTTTTGTGTCATGACAATTAAAATTTACCACCATATTCATTATTTGTATCTATTCTTATATTACTACTAACATTTAACATACCTACTATTATAAGATTTCTCTTCTTATCTTATTTACCTTAATAATACATTGCTCTCATATTTATTCTCTAACCATTGATAAAATGACTGCCATATATTGTAATAATCAGATTCTTCCTTTCCTTTGATTGCAAGTGTTAATCTATGTATCTATGCATCTTTTCTTTTATGTACACTGAGAGCGTATGCACCAAGACAAATTCCTTGTGTGTCCAATCACACTTGGCCAATAAAGAATTCTATTTTATTCTGTTCTATTCCTTTCTGCACATTCTAATATATTCTTAATCATATTTTCATCTGTACGGATCTCTTCACTTTTCCAATTTTTTGCAAATACAATTCTAGTTGCAGTTATTACATGAATTGCTCATCCCAATTTGCTTTAGAGGAAAGGCTCCTGGGGAACCTGATGATTTTGTAAAACCTGAGTTTGTAAAGTCTCTTCTTAAATTCTTCCACAAGTGTCAGCCTCAATACTGGGCAACACTGGGCACTGCCAACACTGTCCCATGATGAATCTTGCCTGGATGGGGTACTGCCTGCTTTCAAAATGACTACCTTGATACTCTGGAGAGTCAGCAACATATTTATTCATATTTATTTTATTTATTTATTAACAATAGTTAAACAGTAACTCCCAATAAAGTGATTGAATGACACCTTAGAACAGAGTGAGATTTCTGGTATTTTCTCCCTACTGTTTCTTCCTCTTCCTTACATTTACTCTGTAATTCCTACCACCGTCCCTGCTCTTTCTTTCCACGCTTTAACACTTTTGCCACTTTTGTGGCTTCCCTGTACCTTTTTGTTTTTGATAAAAGGGAAACTTTTTAAAAACCAAATTCAAAGAGGGGAGAGACTTTATGAGATAAGTTAATGTTTAGTTGCAGAGGAATCTCATTAAATGTAATTAATTGTAGTATATAGGACAATAACTCCAAAACCATGAATGTTGTTGTTGTTAGTCACGAAGTCGTGTCTGACCCATCACCACCATGGACAACATTACTCCAGGCCTTTCTGTCCCCTACCATCCCCCAGAGGCCATTTAACCTCACGCCGACTGCTTCAGTAACTCCATCCAGCCACCTCGTTCTCTGCCATCTCCTTCTTCATTTGCCCTCGGTTGTTCCCAGCATTAGGCTCTTCTCCAGTGAGTCCTTCCTTCTCATTAGGTGGCCAGAATATTTGAGTTTCATCTTCAGGATCTGGCCTTCTAAAGAGCAGTCAGGGTTGATCTCCTCTAGGACTGACCGGTTTGATCGCTTTGCAGTCCAAGAGACTCTCAGGAGTCGTCTCCAGCACCATAGTTCAAAGGCCTCAATTCTTTGGTGCTCAGACTTCCCTTCTTTCCTTAGCTATTTGCAAAACTTCTTCTGACAGCCATTTTGCTTTCTTGCCTTTCTTTTTCCTTGGGATGGTTTTAGTTGCTACCTCTTGTACAATGTTGCGAACCTTCCTTAGGCACTCTGTCTATCAGATCTAATTCCTTAAATATATTTGTCACCTCTACTGTATATTCATCAGAGATATGATTTAGTTCACATCTGAGTGGTATGATTTTAATTACTTTTTATGGATTGTTGTGAATTGATATGAGAGATATATTAGCTTTGTAAATAGTTAAGTAAATAAAATAAATGCTTTGGTTTTGCAAAAAAATTATTCTAAGCAGATTGAAACAAAACCTTCACACTTTTCTTTTGAGTAGAAGAAGGTGTGGAGGTTTTTTCCTATTGTAACCATTTTCCTTACAAGGCTACTGAACTATAAGAATAATTTTCCTCATTTTTGTATCAATGGGACTGTTCTCATAGAAATTTCAAAAATGTCTAACACTTGCAAAGTTCAAATAAATTGAATAATTTAATTAAAATATCAACTTGCAAAACAGCCCTCGCCTGCTCTTGAGTTGCCATAGGCAAGGGAGATGGGAAACCGACAAAACAGCATAGCAGCCAAAACCAGATGCACATTCCATACTTATCTCTCTCAAGGCTGTATCCCAGGATTATCAAAGTGGCTGGAGAGGAGTGATCTCAACAGCCCACGAAATTGCTCCATTAGCTAATGTGATTGATGACATACCCTGGGGGGAGGGAGGAAACAGAGTCATGATTGGGACATAAATTATGTGGGGTCAGAGTTGACTTCACTTGGGAACATGCTGACATGAAGCTCTTAATAAATAACTGGATATCTTTTGAAGCTTGGTTTGAGGCTCATGATTTAATTAGGGCATCTTTCGGATCCCTGACATGAATAAAGAGAAGATGATTATCTTTTTGGCATTGCACTATATAGATATAAAGCTACAGCAAATATGACATGCTTTCATGAAAATCCAAACTGAAGAATTATTTATTTCTTTATTGGAATTTGTCAAAGAAAAATGGGAACAAGAATAAGAGAATAAATATACAATGATAGGGATGATAGCAGTTGTGAAATTCAATTTTTTTACTACCAGTCTGTGGGTGTGGCTTAGTGGGCATGACTTGGTGGGTGTGGAAGGCAAATGATGCTGCAAACTCTCCATTCCCACCCTACTCTGGGGCCAGCCAGATGTGGTAATTGCCAGTTCTCCGAACTACTCAAAATTTCCACTACTGGTTCTCCAGAACCTGTCAGAACCTGCTGAATTTTACCCCTGGATGATAGGCACATTAGTGCACTTATGCATGCTCCCTCTACTGACCACTTAAGTATGAAGTAAAATCCATGGAAGTCAATTTGTGACTGAAACTGTGAAAATTTGTAGCTGAGACAACTTAATCAGGTAGGGAATTCCAGACTTTGACAACTCTATTACAGAAATCATATTTTTACAGTCAAGTCTAGAATGATTTACATAAGTTTAAAGTGGTTTTTCGCACACATATTATTGCGATTAAAACAGAAAAAGTCATTTACATGTAAAACATTATTATGTATAATTTTGTATTCAATCCGTAGGCCTGAACGCAAGTGACACAGCTCTAAGTTATCCAAACCGAGCATTTTGAGCCTAGTAGCATAGGGAATTGTATTGTGTACAGAAGAGTGCAAGAATTTTCTGGTGAAGTAATTCTGAACGTGCTCAATTGTACTGATGTCAGATAT
The DNA here is from genome assembly GCA_038048745.1 of Coluber constrictor foxii. NCBI lineage: Eukaryota > Metazoa > Chordata > Lepidosauria > Squamata > Colubridae > Coluber > Coluber constrictor. Next base: position 252,879,074 of record CM075959.1, on the reverse strand, counting down.
ATGGTGGGGATTCCAAACAGTTGAACAATACCCTAAGAGTGGTCTAGCATAAATTTTATAAGCTGTAATGAGCAATACAATGTTTCCAGAAAAAAAGCTTTGCAAAATTAAGTTTACAACTCTTAATGCTTTTTTAGCAATGCTGTTACAGTGAGCTTTGGAGCATAAATCATCAGACATAAGTACACCTAGGATCTTAAGAAGGTGAGGGTCATCTGCTAGATCAATGCCATCTATCGTATACTTGGCATTCTGACTACGTTAACCAATATGTAAGACAGAGCATTTATTAATTGAAATTTGACCATTCAGACACGTAGTCGAGTTCACTTTGCAAAACAAAATTATCTGTGGAACCGAATAATTTTACATCATCAAGAAAAAGAACACAACTGCTTTTAACTTGCACATATGAATCGTTGATATACAGCAAAAAAAAGGATGATGAAATGTCTTATGTTGCAGTGAGAACCACTTCTACCACATTCTGCCCTTCTTGTTGGCTGTTCATGAAGTCAACCAGAATTCAAGGCTCTTACCCAACATCACCCTGGGCTACAACATCTATGATAACTTTTTCAATGCAAGAATGACATATGAGGCCATGCTGGATGTGCTCTCTACAGGACAGGAGAACATCCCAAACTACAGATGTGGAAGACAAAAGAACCTGCTGGCGATTCTTGAAGAGATGGATTCTGAACTCTTTGATCATATTTCCAATGTCTTGAGCATCTATAAAATTCCACAGGTATAAAGCCAAATGAAATCAATTCTGTATTGTAAAATGTTCATATTTGCCTAGAAGGCAGCACTTGTATATATTTCTCCAAATAAATTGAAAGTCAGAGAGTAAATATTAGAGGAGCTGAAATAATTGTTAATTGACAAAGTATATGTGTATTTATAAAGTGATGGGTTACTGCTGGTTTGGACCAGTTCTAGCAAACCGGTAGTTCTGGCAATCAGTTGTCCCTGCCCACCCATCCGCCCCACCCTATCCTGCCCTATATTTCTGCATTTTTCAGCTCAGCTTATTTTCACAGCACAATGGATTTCCGGCCCTCAGCATTTTTACTTACCGGGGCTGCCCTAGAAGATAAGATATAGAGCTTGAAATTGGTTTATTTCGAACACTGAGCACATACACAAAGGGTGAATTCACAAAACTGATTGTATATATACATATCTTGGCTTCAGGCCATGTGTCCAGCAGGCCTCTGGGAGTAGAACAGACCTGGGTGTGACCATTGGGAATTTTGAAAATTATGACTTTTGAAAATGTATGAGGATTGAATCAGTGACTTTTAAACATTTTGAAAATTTAGTGACCAATACAAAAGAGGTTTTTTTTCTTCACAGAATTATAGAATAAAACCTCCAACTCCTTACATAGAGGAGGAATGGTCTGACCACTACAGACAAATTGCTGTCCAAGTTTTCCTTGAAAATAACCTGCAATGGAGTTCCAGGACGCAGGCTGTTCTAACTCTTAATAACTCTCACAGTGAGGAATTCCTCATTTTTTTTATAATCTTGTGGCATAAAAATTCAAAATAAAGATATGAAAAAACAATGAATAGGTCAAGATAAGTAGAAGAAAGCAGCTTTTACATACTTTCTCTAGTGTACATAACGAAAATAGTGTACATAAAAAATTGCGCCAAAAAATTGAGGCCATTGAACTATGGTGCTGGAGAAGACTCCTGTGAGTCCTTTGGACTGCATGGTGATCAAACTTGTCAGTCCTAGAGAAAATCAACCCTGACTGCTCTTTAGAAGGCCAAACCCTGAAGATGAAACTCAAATACTTTGGCCACCTAATGAGAAGGAAGGACTCACTGCAGAAGAGCCTAATGCTGGGTTAGGAAGAAGAAGGGGACAGCAGAGAATGAGGTGGCTGGATGGAGTCACCGAAGCAATAGGCGTGAGCTTAACTGGACTCCAGAGGATGGTAGAGGACAGGAAGGCCTGGAGGATCGTAATCCATGAGGTTACGATGGGTCAGACATGACTTCACAACTAACAACAACAATTAATGTACAAACCAAAGAAAGTATGTCATAATATTCTTTCCTATTTTGAACTGGAGCTCAGCAAAATGCCAGTTGATTTGGGTTTTTTGTTGGATGGGTGACCCACAGACCCACAGAGTTATAATGTGACAGAAGGGTGTGCTCTATGAGGACCATCAATGAATACCTGTTGTGGCTCCGTTGCCGGAGCCTGGGCTATCAACAGATGCAGACTCTGACAGTGAGGGAGAGGAGTTGGCAAGGCCTCCCTCTCCAGGACCCTCCTCTCTGGCAATGTCTCCGGAGGATACCGAAGGCCAAGAGATAGGCCCAGAGCCAAGCACATCCCCACAGCCACAGGTGGACAGCGACAAAGGAGATAAGTGCTGGCTGGATCCTCGATAGCGGCGCAGGGAGAAGCATGCGCAGCAGAGGACAAGGCGCGCCAGAGATTAGCTGAGTCACTGGACCACATCCCACAGGGTATAAATGTGGGTGTGGTGACCGGCTCAGTTTGTGATGAGCAAAACTAGAAATCATCCATGAACTCTGCTTTGCTGAAACTGTGCCTGCTTAATTGGACTGCATTCGGATTAATTCTTGTATTGCTGGAACTTGGCCTTATTGAATGGCTTGTGGACTTATCTTTGTTTTGTGTAAGTGAAGTCTAAATTGGCAGCCAGCCACTGGGTTGCTGCCAGCTTTATCTTCAAAGTCTCTGTCGTGTGGTTTATTAACTCCGGGCCATCTGTGGGGGTTGCGTGTGTGAGACAGGGACAGAACAATATCACCCACAGATAATTCAAAGCTCCCTGGTTTCAAAGGGAGCATAGAAGACAACAGGACAGAACATCAACGGAACCAGCAAAATTCATGCAGTTATCATTTGAAATGTCTCTCAGCAGTGTGGAAAGGCCCTTAGATTTACCAGCTGACTTTTATCACTAAAACTGGCACAAACTACTGTTGGAAGAAATATCCTTCTGGGTTCAGTTCCAAGGTGGGGGGAAAGACGCTGAATTCAAGGAAGTTGCTTGGAAAGATGGTCATTAATGGTGGACAGGATCATATGCCTTGATGATGTTGGGTGAAGAAAAAAAGGGAAAAGATGCTGAAAGTGACTGAGTTTTATGCCCTCTCTGGACTTTTAAATTTGAGCTTTATTCTGCTTGGTTGTCAGATTCCCATGGGGCCATACAGGGGGAACTCTGTGGGTTGTGTTTTGAGTCCATGTTTGGTTGAGCCTTGCTGGATGGTGATATAATGAAAGGACTTTGGCTATTATGGTTCTGCCTGAAGAAGGTTTGTTATGTAGAGTTTTGTTATGTAGAATAGACTGGCTCAGGCCTTAATGACCCATTGACAAAGGGGGGGGGCAGAGTTTTTGCCTCCCTTTTTAAGGGAAATATTCTTCCCTTTTAATATGTCCTAAATATTTCTTTTTCCTAGGAGGGGGTTTGGTGCTAACTCCCTACTCTACTAATACCTTCTCTTTTATCTTAGATCAACTATAGTGTCATCAACCAGATGGCTGAGCAAAATCATCCTTTTCCTTTTTCATACCGGATGACCCCAAACCAAGAACCTCCTTACACAGCTATTGTCAAGCTGCTCCTGCACTTCCAATGGACATGGATCGGCCTCCTTTCTCAGGACAATGAAAAAGGAGAAAAATTCAAAAGACGCTTGGAAGTCCTTGCTCTAAAAAATGGGATTTGCATTGTCCTCTCAGGATCTGTCCCAGAAGCAAATGTGCAGATAAGTGTTGGAGATACTCTCATGCAAGAAAAAAGGAAAATATTACTTTCTCTTATCAAGAGTCAAATAAAAATTATAGTATGCCAAATGGATGTTCAGGCCTCAGGATTGTTAGCAGCAATAATACAAATGCTTGATACGACTAATTCATCCATTGTGGGAAGGCTGTGGATTGCAACAACTTTGACAGCTTTAAGTGTAAGTATTTTTGACCTCTGGGTGGATCTCCAAAATAAATATGCTTTGTTTTCCTTCCTCATCCAGACAAAGAGAAGGACTCAGTATGATGACATTAAATCTTATGAATCTATGGTTTTATTGTATGGAAAGGAAGCGTTCCAATGTTCTTATTCAAGTCCTGTGTTATCTAAGAAAGTCTGGAAAAAATGCAGAGAAAAAGAGAATTGGGAATTCCCATCCCCTGATGTGATTGCAAGAATCCTGTCTCAGGATTCCTCTAGTATTTCCGAAATAATTCAAATTGTGGCCTGGGTCCTCAGTGCTGCCTCTTCCTCACAACGGAGTAAGAGGAGAATGCAAGTTGGAGACCATCAACCACCCCAGATTGTGCAGCCATGGCAGGTAAATCTTCTCCTTTGAGGTTCCATTGATTCTTCCCTTCCAATTCCTCAATAATAAATTAAATGTAGATGTAAAAAGGGGTGAGAAATTCCAAAGAGCAGTTGTCCAGTTTGTGGTATTTGAGAGTGAGCATCAATCTGAAGCTGACCTGACTGAGGCCATGTTGGACAATTCGGTGTTGCCACAATGGAGCTGAGGGATAGGGAGGTGGGAATAGACATAGCTGGAATTTTGTAGCCAAAACAAAATACTTTCTCCTAGGAATCAAGGACATTCCCACTGATGGCCGGAGGTAGGATGAGTGAAGTCACCAGGCAACCGAATGACACCTTGATTGGACCATGTGACTGATTGTTTGGAAAAGGGAGGACAACTTTTACTTTTAATTAGGTGAAAACTGTGGGAACATTTAGAGTCAGTTTTCACCAGCCAATGCCTATATGATTTGTCCAATAAAACTGATATTTGAGGAACCTGCTTGCCTCGTAGTCTTGTTTGCTATGGGCATATTACTTGGGACCCTGATGGTGAGTTAGAGAGAGGTGATAACTTCCAAAGTTAAACAATCTGTGATAGTTTGGGATGCTTTTGTGACAGAAATAACTCTATTGTGATAATGTAATTTTCCAAATCAAACAAGCATCAGAATATTCCAGCAATCCTCAACACTTTATTGTGATCACAAAGTGATCTCCAAGCTAAGGAGTTCAGCTGGATTCTTGCTTCTGGATTAAGATTGAATTTTGCTGGCTAAAAGTTTTTAACAAAGCAACAAGATATAAATCAAAGCATCTTCTTGGGGGCAACAAAATTTAATGGTTATGCTTCCGTAGCTACTCTTTGAAAGAGATAACATCACAATGCAATTTTTGTCACATTCCTAGCATAAAACATAGAATAATAAGATTCTGAAAGGACCTCAGAGGTTTTTCTAGTCCAACCCACTAATTGAGCAGGAGACCCTGCAACATTTCAGACAATGGGGAAATGATGCAGCAGCTGCAGGCTTGTTGTAGCAAAAGTTACAGGAAACTGCTCCCTTTCTTAAATGTCCTGCCGCCATTGCCACCCTGTTCCATGCATATTCGCACACCATTGCCTGCTGCCACTGATAAATGATCAATGAATATTAAATGGTGTGCCCATGCGTACGCAGCACATGGAACAGAGTGCAATGGTGGTGCGTGTTTAAGAAGGGGAGCAGCTTCCTGTAATTGTCGCTACAAGAAGCACCTCCAGGCGCACCAAAAAAATAGAGGCTGTGGCTGCAGGCATCTCGCAACAAGGGGACTGAGATGCAGGCTGGCATTTAGCTCAGCGGCAATGGCTCAGCCCTGGCTTGCCTTCCCTGGCAACTAGCCATGAGAGGAAGTTAAGGATGCATAACGTGGCAAAGGGAGAGCGGGCAGTGGGTGGCAAGTGGGCAGCGGTTCTGGGAAAAGCGGTGGCAAGCATGTGGTGGCTCTATGGCAAGGCCGGAGCCAGGGAATGGTGAATTCCCTGACCCGGTCGAGGTGGGTGGTGAGTGCTTGCAATCTGCAGGACCTCAGGGAATTGCATTTTCCTGAGCCCGGCCTCCAGCCCCCAACCCAAGTTGAAGGGCAAGCAGGCAGCATGCATTGCTTACCTTTCGTGAACTGAGGAGGAGAAGTGACTGTTGAGACAAGTAGCTGGGCCGCATGGCAAAGCAAACTTATTTAGGGTGGGAGTGGGTGGGTAGGCCGAGCAGCCAGAAGCAGCGAGTTAACTGGAAGACGTGAGCGGGCAAGCGGGTGAACGGGCATGTATGGGCCATCAGGGAGGATTGCTACTGGTCTGGTGAACTGATAGCAATCATCCCTACCGGTTCCCCCAAACCGGTCCGAACCAGTAGGATGTTACCCCTGCTGTAAATGTTCTTGGAATGTTTTTTTTTAATTAGATATATATGCTGCCCTTCTCCAGAGACTCAGGGCGGCTTACAATGCATTAAGCAGTAGCCTTCATACTTTTGTATATTTATACAAAGTCAGCTTATTGCCCCCACAAACTGGGTCCTCAATTTACCTACCTTAGAAAGGATGGAAGGCTGAGTCAACCTTGAGCCTCGAACTCGCATAATTGCATACAGCTGGGTGTTAATAACAGGCTATCTAGCCTGTCGAGCTATCTGAGGCTCATGTTTTAGCCTCCAGACCCCTAATCATTTTTGTTGCTCATCTCTACAGTCTTTCCAGTGTCTCAATATCTTTTTTATATTGTGTTGACCAGAACTGGATGCAGTATTCTAAATCTGGTCTTACTAAGGCTTTGTAAAGTGATTTTAGAGCTTCATGTGATCTTCATTCTATCCCTTTATTAACACAGCCTAGGATTGCATTGGCAATTTTGTCTGCTGCCACACATTGTTGGCTCATATTTAAATAATTGTCCACTAGGTTTCCAAAAATCTTCTCACAGTTACTGGCATTAAGCCAAATTTCACGTAGTCTGTACCTATACTGTTGGTTTCTCTTGCCTAAGTATAAAACCTTACTTTTATCTATGTTGAATTTCATTTTGTTAGGTAGGGACCCATGTTCAATTTGTCAAGATCTTTTTGGATCTTGAGCTTGTCTTCTGGGGTGTTGGCTATTCCTGCCAGTTTAGTGTCATCTGCAAATTTGATGAGTTCCCCTTCAATTCCCTCACCTAGATCTTTTTTTAAGATATTGAAGGGTTCTGGGCCTAAAATGGAAACTTGGGATACCCCACTGCTTACTTCCTCCATATGGATGAGGTTCCCCAAAGGACTACATGTTGAATATAATTTGTTAGCCAGTTACAAAGCCACCTGATGGTGGTGTTATCTATCCCATGTTTTCAAGAATATGAGATAATCAATGACTCGGATGAGCGGATATATGGGGAACTAATCAAATTTGGAGATGACCGCAAGCTGGCAGGAATAGCCAACACTCCAGAAGATAGGGTTAAGATACAGAAGGATCCTGACAGACTTGAACATTAAGCACAATCTAACAATCAAATTCAAAGATGATTAGAGAACTGGAGCCTAAAACATGAAAAATGGTAGCAGGAACTAGGTATGTCTACTTTAATGAAAAGAAGGACTAGGAGTGACATGATATGTTCTAATATCTCAGGGGCTGCCACAAAGAAAAGGGAGTCGAGCTATTCTCCAAAGCACCTGAGGGTCGGACAAGAAGCAATGGGTGGAAACTAATCAAGGAGAGATGCAACCTAGAACTAAGGAGAAATTTCCTGACAGTTAGAACAATTAATCAGTGGAACAACTTGCCTACAGAAGTCATGAATGCTCCAACATTTGACATTTTTAAGAAGATGTTGGATTGCCATTTGTCTGAAGTGGTATAGGGTTTCCTACCTAAGCAGGGGGATGGACTAGAAGACCTCCAAGGTCCCTTCCAACTCTTCTCTTCTCTTCTCTTCCCTTCTATAAATATTTGAAAAAGATCTGTAAATTCCTGGAGAATGACTGGAAGAAATTTCCAATGAAATGCTCAATCAATCTGTTTCAGACTGTAGTGATGATTTGAAGAGGTTGAATTATTCAGAGTGACTCCACTCCAGAATAATAGCAAGAAAAACTTTTAAAAGCTCAAATTGGAATTTTTTTTAAATGTTTCTGCAGCTTCATAGGTTCCTGAGAAACTTCCAACATCACAATATTTCCAGAGATGGGATTTCTTTTGATGAAAATGGAGTTCCTGTTGGAGACTTTGATATCATGCAGTGGACATCAGCTTTGAACAAATCAGACATGGGAGTGAAAATTGGGATTGCAGAAAGACAAGCCTCCTCAGAAGTCAAGATTTCGGTCAATCAAAGTGCCATCCAATGGCCAACTTTATTTAACAAAGTAGTTGAGGCTCCTTGGATTTTGCTCTTCTATTTATCTCCAGATGTGGAAATTTTTCTGTTCAGAAATAATTCTTATTGAGGCCAATTGGGATAACTTCCAAATAGGAGAATTTAAAGCCTCATTAATTCATTATATATCTTTTTACTTTAGAGGTCTTACGATAATCTATCACACACTGGAACCTGCTGCATTGTATTGCGGGATTTTCAATCTACATTATTAAACTGGAATATGCTGCCATAATTTATAGTACATCAAATTATCTTGTTTTCAGTAAGAGAAAATCCAGAATGTCTATGGAGATTCTCAGTTATCCAGATCACGGTTGTGGCAAAGGTGCTTTTTCAAAAGGCACCTGGACTTTGTTTTTCCTTGAAGATGTTTCACTTCTCATCCAAGAAGCTTCTTCAGTTTTGACTGAATGGTGGAGGATGGAAAGATTTGCAACTGCTGAAAAGACTGTTGTAAAGAGGATATAGATTCAGCAATTTCAGGAAGGTTCCACACACATTTCCACTATTCACATGAAACTGAGGGCACAGATAAATTCCAAGTGGCCTCAATAACTTTCAGGAAGACTGCTAACGACTAAATGACTCCAGGGAATATAAATCCTTCCATACTTCACCATTCAGTCAGAACTGAAGAAGCTTCTGGAATGAGAAGTGAAGCATCTTCAAGGGCAAACAAAGATCAGTTGTTTTTTAGAAAAGCACTTTTGGGAGAAAAATCCAGAATATGAAGGTTTAGCGCACTGAATTGCATAAGAGGCTAAAAAAATCATTTACATATGATGATACAATGATCAGTTGTAGGAGAAAAAGACAGGGACCCTAGAGAAAGCTAGATGTTGGAGGTTTCCTGAGAAAGCAAAAATGGAGAAAAAAATATATACCATATTTTTCAGAGTATAAGATAGTTTTGGAATTACTTTCGTTTGGAAAAAAGAATATAACCCTGACTAATCTTTCTGCTTCTGTTTAGATGGTGCCTTATTCAAGATGTACAGAAAGTTGCTCCCCAGGTTATGCCAAGCTTGTGAGACAGGGAGCCCCAGTTTGCTGCTATGACTGTTCTCTGTGTATGGAAGGAACATTCTCTGGGCAAGAAGGTACAGTAGGTGGCTCCAAAAATAATAATAAAAAATCAGGATACAGTCAATATTCTATCTTGTTTTTTGGGGGAGTGTTTGATAAATAAGTAGGAAAAACATTACATTTCTTGAAGGCATCTACAAACTTCAAAGATTGGGCACTATTGCCAAATTTGGATGACGATATGAGTATTAAAATGAATAATAAAAGTTTGCTGATTTCTACTGAGTTTTTTTTTTAATTTGATTTATATGTTGCCCTTTTCCGGAGACTCAGGGTGGCTTATAATGCATTAAGCAATAGCCTTCATACTTTTGTATAATTATCCAAAGTCAGCTTATTGCCTCCACAAACTGGCTTCTCATTTTACCCACCTTAGAAAGGATGGAAGGCTGAGTCGACCTTGAGCCTGGTGAGATTCGAACTTACACTAATTGCAGACAGCTGGTGTTAATCACAATGCTTTTAGTCTGCTGAGTTGTTACTTTCTTGCTTTGTTTTAGGAAAGAAGTTTTGAGAACTGACATTCACATTCATCTTCAGCCTTTAAAAAGAGTGTTAACTAATGTAGTATCACAGAGATATCCCTGTGGAGAAATATTATATTATTCCTTGAAAAGCAAGCAATTGATTTCTGATATGGTTTTCATGCTTGTACAGCTGCAGAAACAGATATGCTAACTTTTTTTTCTCAGATGCAGCCCATTGTGAAAAGTGTCCAGATGACCAGTATTCCACTAAGAAGCGAGATCAGTGTGTCCCCAAAAATATAAGCTTCTTATCCTATCAAGAATTGTTGGGACTCATCCTGGCTTTCTTTGCCATTGCTTTGTCCCTAACCACCGCCTTTATTCTGGGAATCTTCATGAAATACCGAGACACTCCCATAGTCAAAGCCAACAACTGTGAACTCACCTACATCCTCCTGGTTTCACTCCTGCTTTCTTTCTTGACCTCCCTTCTATTCATCGGTCGCCCCGTGAAAATGACCTGTCTCCTTCGACAAACCATTTTCAGTGTTGTTTTCTCAGTTGCTGTGTCTTCCTTGCTGGCCAAGACTGTCATGGTGGTGGTGGCCTTTCTGGCCACAAAGCCAGGCAGCAGCATGAGGAAATGGCTGGGGAAGAGTCTGGCCAACTCTATTGTTTTATCCTGCTCTGGTGTTCAAGTAGGTCTCTGTGTGATGTGGCTGGGAGTCTTTCCCCCATTCCCAGATTCTGACTTCCATTCCCAACCAGAACACATCCTGCTGCAGTGCAATGAAGGCTCTGTCGCCATGTTCTACTCTGCTCTTGGCTACATGGGTTTTTTGGCTGCCATCTGTTTCTTGGTGGCATTTCTGGCTCGAAATCTGCCAGGGGCTTTTAATGAAGCCAAACTGATCACCTTCAGCATGTTGGTTTTTTGTAGCGTTTGGATCTCCTTTGTTCCCACATATCTGAGCACCAAGGGGAAATACATGGTAGCCGTGCAGATCTTCTCCATCCTGGCCTCTGGCCTGGGTTTACTGGGCTGCATCTTTATCCCCAAATGCTACATCATTATCCTGAGACCTGACATGAACACCAAAGAACATCTGATGATAAAAAATCATTAAGTTTCTTTGTGTTGGTGTTTAATTTTCTACAGTTTACATGCAGCATAAAATCATATACTTTGAAGTAATGTTTTATGTCTTGTCGCTTATCTTTCTTCATTCCATGTGAATTTTGAATTATAATAATTGAGTAGTGAAGTTGCTAAAACAACTCAAACTATCTGAAATAATCATATCCTTCAATTGTCCTAAGGTGAATTCATATTATGACATTAATAAAATTTCTGTAACCAGGCCAGATAAACTGTGATCAGAGATGTTCTGATATGGTTTTGGATTAAATTAAATCTATGGCTAATTATGATGTGTGTTTTTGTTACTATATAAAAAAACTTTGTAACACCACTTAGGGGGGGCCGAAAGCCCTAGTAAGTTGGTATATACAAAAGTATTAAGGCTATTGCTTAATGCATTGTAAGCCACCCTGAGTCTCCGGAGAAGGGCGGCATACAAATTAAATTTTTAAAAAATGCATTGTAAGCTGCCCAAAGTCTCCGGAGAAGGGCAGCATATAAATTGAATTAACAAATAAATCAATAAATGCAGTAAATACATAAGTTGGTGCGCTGGTGTATATTTTATTTTCTGGGGTGATGTTATGACCTTGTTTTAAAAAATAGTTAATATCAAATATGATATATATTTGATTGATCTCTTCTGCCTCGATGATGTAAGATCATTCATAGTTTGATAAATGAGATGATAGATAGATAGATAGATAGATAGATAGATAGATAGATAGATAGATAGATAGATAGATAGATAGATAGATATACATGGATGGGAGAGATCAAGAAAGAGAAAAACAGAGTGACAGATAATATTCTATATATTAAGGATAGATAAAATATCAACATGAACATTGGAGCAACTTTAATTTTTTTCTCCATCCCTTTAAATAAATTAATAAGACAAACTTTTATTTTTGACAGTCTTCAATCAAAAGAAAAATATGTACAATTCTGAATGGTTTTTGGGGGGAGGGGAAAATCATGTAGATATGATGTGACAATGAAGATGTGCTTATGAGTATTAAAATTGGTTCCTGTTTTTTATCCATGTCTAGATCGGTATCAATATCCATTCCCATTTCCAGAAACTGTACATACAGTGTCTGTATGTCTCTGTGTCTGTGCCAATCTAACAATTCAAAAGCACGTAAGTGCAAGTAGATAAATAGGTACCACTTCAGTGGGAAAGTAACAATGTTCCATGCACCTTCAGTGCATAGTCATGACAGTCACATGACCATGGAAACATCTTCAAATAAAGGCTCTTCATTTGTGAATCAAAGATGAGCACCGCCCCTTGGGTTGGTCATGACTGACAGGGAAAACCTTTACCTATAAATATATAAATATGTTTTTGCGCATGTATCCTTTCTTTTCTTTGCCTTTTTGTCACTCAGCCCTTCGGTGTATTACAATTAGGAAAGCTATCATATAAGTCAGTAATACTTTTATCTGACTTTGTCTTGGTAATGGTCTCTCAATGCCATTTCCTCTGCCTTCTATACTATCTCTCTTTGGATATTGTGAAAGCATTGGAAAAGTAAAGCAATTTCAATATATTTTTATTCACATACTGATCGGTTTCACTCATTATGCTAAATCAGGATTCTAGATTGTCCTAATTTTGATTTAGGTCACTATAGTGTCGAATCTATCCTTCCCATTTCTAGGTTTTCTATAAAGATGAGAAACATTTTGTCCCTCCAATTGTTTACCAAATCAAAATGTCCAGAACTCAGAACTCAACAAGAATAAAATAGGATACGTAACTCCACAGTCACTTCCAACTCTATTATTCTATTCTATTCTATTCTATTCTATTCTATTCTATTCTATTCTATTCTATTCTATTCTATTCTATTCTATTCTATTCTATTCTACCCATCCCAAGGAGTTTACATCGTCAGCATATTGCCCCCCACAATCTGGTTCCCCATTTTACTGACCTCAGAAGGATGGAAGTCTGAGTCAACCTTGAACCTGGTGAGATTTGATCTGCCAAACTGCTGGCAACCAGTGATCAGCATAAGTAGCCTGCAGTTAACCACTACATCACAGTGGCTCATCCTCAACAGTAATAGGTTGTTCAGTATGTCATGATCTGGAGTTAACCATTCTGGAGAATCTAACCTTCACTGAAGAAAATGACCTCATCCACACCAGACAAAATAAAGAGGAATTATAATGGCCCACTGCCTAGTTCAAGAGTGTTGAACTGTTTTTCCATATTTAAATCTTTACAACCTCAAGAATAAGTTTGGAGACTAAAAAACAATCAAACTTCCCTGAATTGTTCCTTTCTCGGCTCTCAAATTAGGATTATTCTCCTGAGTCAAAGCAACCTCTTTTCGGCAATGGCACACTTTTATGGCTAAGGCTCATTCCCAATTCCCCTTTTAATTATCAAAATCATGATTATTTATTCTCCTTTGAACAAGGCTTAGGGGATTTCCACCACCACAATTAGTTGCCAATCAATGTGATGACAAATGGCATAGACAGTATGTGATTATCTGATTTATAACAGCCTCATGGGATGGGATCAGAGTTTGGGGTAAAGCTGGGCAAATACTCTAGCAGTCTGAAATTGCAGATAGCTCTTCCAAATCTGGGGGCAAAGTGGATCTTCTTCACTTTAATTTTGGTCTCTTTGTGATCTCTGAGATTTAGCTTTGTGCTGAAGAAAGAACTCTAGGAAGGATCTCCTGCAGTATACTGTATGTCAAATGTTGCTGCAGCTGCAAATACAGCTTTTTCTGCTTCAGTTTCTGTCTCAAATTCCCTCTGCCAGTACTCTGATGAAATGTCCATTTAAGGTGATCATAGAAGAAAAGGAGTGGTTCCATTACTACAAGCCAGGAGACTACTGGATTACGGGAATAATGTCTGGAATTGTAGCTCGAATGTACCCATTTTCATTCTCCAAGCCTCCAACCCACCAACTGAAAAGGTAATTGTCAGCTCATCCAAGGATTCTGGTGATTGATTTTACCTGCTCCAATGTCTTTTCTTTTTCTCTATAAATATATTTTTTTAGAATTTTCTTTTAATATAAACATTCCCTCTTTCAGTAAACAGTGTGTTGTCTGAGGACATATTTTTGTGTCATGACGATTAAAATTTACCATCATATTCATTATTTGTATCTATTCTTATATTACTACTAATATTTAACATACCTACTATTAAACATTTCTCTTCTTAACTTATTTGCCTTAATAATACATTGCTTTTGTATTTATTCTCTAACCATTGATAAAATGACTGCCATATATTGTAATAATCAGATTCTTCCTTTCCTTTGATTGCAAGTGTTAATCTATGTATCTATGTATCTTTTCTTTTATGTACACTGAGAGTGTATGAACCAAGAGAAATTCCTTGTGTGTCCAATCACACTTGGCCAATAAAGAATTCTATTTTATTCTGTTCTATTCATTTCTGCACATTCTAATATGTTCTTAATCATATTTTCATCTGTACGGATCTCTTCACTTTTCCAATTTTTTGCAAATACAATCCTAGCTGCAGTTATTACATGAATTTCTCATCCCAATTTGCTTTAGAGAAAAGGCTCCTAGGGAACCTGATGATTTTTTAAAACCTGAGTTTGTAAAGCCTCTTCTTAAATTCTTCCACAAGTATCAGCCTCAATACTGGGCAACACTGGGCACTGCCAACACTGTCCCACGATGAATCTTTCCTGGATGGGATACTGCCTGATTTCAAAATGACTAGCTTGGTACTCTGGAGAATCAGCAACTTATTTATTCATATTTATTTTATTTATTTATTAACAATAGTTAAACAGTAACTCCCAATAAAGTGATTGAATGACACCTTAGAACAGAGTAAGATCTCTGGTATTTTTTCCCTACTGTTTCTTCCCGTTCCTTACATTTACTCTGTAATTCCTACCACCCTCTCAGATCTTTCTTTCCACACTTTAACACATTTGCCACTTTTGTGGCTTCCCTGTTCCTTTTGGTTTAAATAAAAGAAATACTTTTTAAAAACCAAATTCAAGAAAGGGAGAGACTTTATGTGATAAGTTAATGTTTAGTGGCATAGGAATCTCATTAAATGTAAGTAACTGTAGAATATGGGACAATAACTCCAAAACCATGAATGTTGTTGTTGTTAGTCACAAAGTCGTGTCTGACCCATCACTGCCATGGACAACATTACTCCAGGCCTTTCTGTCCCCTACCATCCTCCAGAGGCCATTTAAGCTCACGCCGACTGCTTCAGTGACTCCATCCAGCCACCTCGTTCTCTGCCATCTCCTTCTTCTTTTGCACTCAATTATTCCTAGCACCAGGCTCTTCTCCAGTGAGTCCTTCCTTCTCATTAGGTGGCTAAAGTATTTGAGTTTCATCTTCAGGATCTGGCCTTCCAAAGAGCAGTCAAGGTTGATCTCCTCTAGGATTGACAGACTGATTGCCTTGCAGTCCAAGGGACTCACAGGATCTTCTCCAGCACCATAGTTCAAAGGCCTCAATTCTTTTGTGTTCAGCCTTCCTTATGGAAGCCATGAATATTTTGCAGCAAATTTCTAGGTCTAAGAAAGGCTTGCTAAAGAGATATCCATCTTCTAATAGGTAATACCAATTGCTAATCTAGCACTTGGACCCAACTGTTAGCCCTCTCCGGGAACAGAGATAACAGGAAGAAATCATATCATACGATCACAACCTATACATGTACACTTGGTTGGATCCCTTATTAGCATTCTTAAGGACTGGGAAGAAAATGATCTTGTACAGTTCTTCTGTGTAATTTTGTACCTCTTCTTAATCTCTTCTTCCTCTGTTAGGTCCCTGCCATTTTGGTCCTATATCATGCCCATCTTTGCATGAAACGTTCCCTTCATATCTCCAATTTTCTTGAAGAGATCTCTGGTCCTCCATATTCTTTTGTTTTCATCTATTTCTTTGCACTGTTCATTTAAGAAGGCACTCTTATCTCTTCTAGCTATTCTCTAGAATACTGCATTCAATTGGGCGTATCTTTCTCTTTCTCCCTTGCCTTTCATTTCTCTTCTTTCCTCAGCTATTTGCAAAGCTTCCTCTGACAGCCATTTTGCTTTCTTGAATTACTTTTTCTTTCAGATGATTTTAGTTGCTATCTCTTGTACAATGTTGCAAAACTCTGTCCATAGTTCTTCAGGCACTCTGTCTATCAGATCTAATTCCTTAAATATATTTGTCACCTCTAGTGTATATTCATCAGAGATATGATTTAGTTCACACCTGAGTGGTAGGATTTTAATTACATTTTATGGATTGTTGTTAATTGATATGAGTGATATATTAGCTTTGTAAATAGGTAAGTGAATAAAATAAATGCTTTGGTTTTGCAAAAAGTTTATTCTAAGCAGATTGAAACAGTTACAATAGTAAGAAACTTTCACACTTTCCTTTTGAGTAGAAGAAGGTGTGGAGGTTTCTTCCTATTGTAACCATTTTCCTTACCTGGCTCCTGAACTATAAGAATAGTTTTCCTCATTTTTTCCTCTCATTTTCCTGGAGAAAATGATAGGCAGAATCAGTTCTCGTGATTTTGATAGGATTTCTTTGATCCTGACATGACAGGCTTGCTATCTCTCTCTGATATATTTTTTTTGCAAGAAGCTCCTAGTGGTGTCGATGGGACTGTTCTTCTCATAGAAATTTGAAAAATGTCTATCACTTGGAAAAGTTCAAATAAATTGCATAATTTAATTGAAATGTCAAGTTGAAAAGCATCCCTGGCCTGCTGTCAAGTTGCCATAGGCAAGGGGGATGGGAAACCGACAAAACAGCACAGCAGCCAAAGACAAATGCACATTCCAGACTTATCTCTCTCAAGGCTGTATCCCAGGGTCAGCATAGTGGCCGGAGGGAAGTGATCTCAACAACCCGCGAAATTGTTCCATTGACAAATGTGATTGATGACACGCCGTGGGGTGGGAGTGGGGGGTGAGGAAAACAAGGTCATGATTGGGGCATTATTTACATGAGTTCAGGATTGGCTTCACTTGGGAAAGTGCCTACATGAATCTCCTAATAAGTAACTGGATTTCTTTTGAAACTTGGTTTGAGGGTCATGATCTAATTAGGCCATCCATTGGATCCCTGACATGAATAATGAGAACTTGGTTATTGTTTTGGCATTGCGCTATATAGATATAAACCTACAATAAATATGACATGCTTTCATGAAAATCCAAACTGAAGATTTATTTATTTCTTTATTGGAATTTGTTAAACAAAAATGAGAACAAGAATAAGAGAATAAAAATACAATGACAGGGATGATAGCAGTTGTGAAATTCAATTTTTTTTACTACCAGTCTGTGGGCGTGGCTTGGTGGGCGTGGCAGGGGAATGATGCTGCAAAATCCCCATTACCACCCCATTCTGGGGTTAGCCAGATGTGGTAATTGCCAGTTCTCCGAACTACTCAAAAATTCCACTACTGGTTCTCCAGAACCTTTCAGAACCTGCTGAATTTTATCCCTGGATGATAGGCACATTAGTGCACTTATGCATGCTCCCTCTACTGACCACTTAAGTATGAAGTAAGATCCATGGAAGTCAATTTGTGACTGAAACTGTGAAAATTTGTAGCTGAGACAACTGAATCAGGTAGGGCATTCCAGACTTTCACAAGTCTATTACAGAAATCATATTTTTACAGTAAAGTTTAGAACGATTTACATGGCGTTTAAAGTGGTTGTTTGCGGACATATTATTGCAATTAAAACAGAAAAAGTCATTTACAGATAAAATGTTATTATGTATAATTTTATATTCAATACCTAGGCCTGACCGCAAGTGACACAGTTCTAAGTTAACCAAATTGAGAATTTAGAGCCTAGTAGCATAGGGAATTCTATTGTGTACAGAAGAGTGCAAAATTTTATCGTGAAGAACTTCTGAACCCACTCAATTGTACTGATGTCAGATATATGGTGGGGATTCCAAACAGCTGAACAAAACTCTCAGATTGCATATGAGATTGCATAACAGCATATGTTTTATAAGCTGTAATGAACAATACAATGTTTCCAGAAAAAAAGCTTTGCAAAATTAAGTTTACAATTCTTAATGCTATTTTAGCAATGCTGTTACAGTGAGCTTTGGAGCATAAATCATCAGACAGAAGTACACCTAGGATCTTAAGAATGTGAGGATCATCTGCTAGATCAATCCCACCTATCTTATACTTGGCATTCTGACTACGTTAACCAATATGTAATACAGAGCATTTATTAATTGAAATTTGACCATTCAGGCACATAGTTGAGGTGACTTTGCAAAACAACAGAATTATCTGTAGAATTGAATACTTTTATGTCAAAAAGAACACAATTTCTTTTAACTTGATCACATGAATCGTTGATTCAAAAAAACGTTGATGAAATTTCTTATGTTGCAGTGAGAACAATTTCTACCACATTCTGCCCTTCTTGTTGGCTGTTCATGAAGTCAACCAGAATTCAAGGCTCTTACCCAACATCACCCTGGGCTACAGCATCTATCAGAACTTTTTCAGTGCAAGAATGACATATGAGGCCATGCTGGATGTTCTCTCTACAGGACAGGAGAACATCCCAAACTACCGATGTGGAAGACAAAAGAACCTGCTGGCAATTCTTGAAGAGATGGATTCTGAACTCTTTGATCATATTTCCAATGTCTTGAGCATCTATAAAATTCCACAGGTATAAAGCCAAATGAAATTAATTCTGTGTTTTAAATTGTTCAGATTTGCCTAGCAGGCAGCAAATTTATTCTCCAAATAAATTGAAAGTCAGAGAGTAAATATTAGAAGATCTGAAAGAATTTTTAATTCACAAGGTATATGTGTGTATTAACTACAAAGTGGTGGGCTGCTGGTGGTTTGGACCAGTTCTAGCAAACCGGTAGTTCCGGCAATCAGTTGGTCCTGCCCACTCGCCCCCCCACCCCACCCCGCCGTATCCCATCCTATATTTCTGCATTTTTCACCTCAGTTGATTTTCACATTACAGTGGATTTCCGGCCCTCAGCAGTTTTACTTTCTGGGGCTGCTCTAGAAAGAAAGCTATAGAGCTTGAAATTGGCATATTCTGAGCCTGCACACACACACAAAGTGTGCACTCATAGAACCGGTTGTTAAACCATCTGCATTCCACCATTTTATGTATGTATATATATTTATACATACTTTGGCTTCGGGCCCTGTGGCCAGCAGGCCTCTGGTAGTAGAAAAAGTCTGGGTGTGACCATTGGGAATTTTGAAAATTATGATGTTTGAAAAGTAAGACTTTGTCATAGAATGTATGAGGGTTGAATGAGTGACTTTTAAACATTTTGAAAATTTAGTGACCAATAAAAAAAAGAGTTTTTTTTCCCATAGAATCATAGAATAAAAAGTCCAACTCCTTTCACAGAGAAAAAATGGTCAGACCACTACAGACAAATTGCTGTCCAAGTTTTCCTTGAAAATAACCCACAATGGAGTTCCAGGAGGCAGGCTGTCCCAACTCTTAATAACTCTCAGAGTGAGGCATTCGTCATTTTTTTTAGAATCTTGAGACTGAAGTAAAAAATTCAAAAGAAAGATATGAAAAAAAAACAATGAATAGATCCAGAAAGCAGCTTTTACATACTTTCTCTAGTGTACATAAAAAAGGCTGAACACCAAAGAACTGAGGCCTTTAAACTATTTTTATTTATTTATTTATTAAATTTATATACCGCCCTACTCCCAGATGGGACTCAGGGCGGTGAACAGCCAGAATAAGATACAATAAATACAAAAGTTAAAAAATCATATTAAAACAAATTAAATAATTTGGCTCAACAGTTTAAAAATCCAATTGTAAAAAATTTAAAACCCCAATATAAAGGAGGTTAAGGAGGTTAAACTATGGTGCTGGAGAAGACTCCTGCGAGTCCCTTGGACTACCAGGTGATCAAACCAGTCAGTCGTAGAGGAGTTCAACCCTGACTTTTCTTTAGAAGGCCAGATCCTGAAGATGAAACTCAAATACTTTGGCCACCTAATGAGAAGGAAGGACTCACTGGAGGAGAGCCTAATTTTGGGTTAGGAAGAAAAAGGGGACGACAGAGAACGAGATGGCTGCAGGAATGGAATCAATGAAGCAGTAGGCGTGAGGTTAAATGAACTCCAGAGGATGGAAGAGGACAGGAAGGCCTGGAGAAATGTTGTTCATGCGGTCACGATGGGCCGGACATGACTTCACAGCTAACAACAACAATTAGCGTACAACACAGAAGAAAGTATGTCATAATATTCCTTCCTATTTTGAACTGGAGCTTGGCAAAATGCCAGTTGATTTGGTGTTTTTTTAAAGGGAGGTTTTAAAAAAGCCCAACATATAAAACAATCAAATAAGCAGTAATAATCTATGAGAAATTAATATGTTTGTCAGTTTAAAAAGATATTCAATGAGTGTATAGCAGTTTTCCAGTATTTGTGAGGCTGCCCTAACGAGGAGAAGGTCAATTTATTTTCCAAAGCACCAGAAGGCAAGACAAGAAGCAATGGATGGAAGCTAATCAAGGAGGGAAGCAACCTGGAATTAAGGGATTGAGGACAATTAATCATTGTAACAGATTGCCTTTAAAAGTTGTGGGTGCTTCATCACTGGGGGGTTTTTTCAAGTTTTTTATTATTTTTTTAAAACAAACATAAAACACATTTTTTCAAAACAAAGCCTTTGATCCGGTCACAAATTAATACAAATCACTAACAAATCTTAATTTTCAATTAACACAACTTAATATTTTACTCAGTTATTTCCCTCAGTTTTATCTATTTAACTATGCCATTATCCCCCAAAACCCATTACTTAAATCTTAAATCCTAATCAATTATAATTCCATTTTTCTCTTTCATTTGCTTGGATGGATATATTTTAACAATATAAATCATCACAATTATTCTAAACATTCATAAAGTAATTAATTCCAACATAATCATTTTATTTTTACTAATGAACTCAACATGTATAGTCTTTATTTCTATTATTAAACCTAACTTGTTCATTTCATTTTAACTATTAATCTCAACATAGTCCTCCTTATTTGGCTATCCCACCTCATTTTATTTTGCTATAAAACCCAA
This sequence comes from Coluber constrictor foxii, assembly GCA_038048745.1. Taxonomy (NCBI): domain Eukaryota; kingdom Metazoa; phylum Chordata; class Lepidosauria; order Squamata; family Colubridae; genus Coluber; species Coluber constrictor. The sequence goes on along the minus strand of CM075959.1, from coordinate 252,858,033 downwards.
CATCTTTATCTTCATCTTTGTTGTTAAACCAATCATTTTTATTTCTTGGCTATTAAACATAGCATAACCATTTTTGTTTTCTGGCTGTCACACAACATATGTATTTTTATTTTTTGGCTGTTAAACACAACATAATCATAGTTGGTTTAACTATCCCTACTTAATCCTTTCTTTGTTGTTTCCATCCATCTATACATTGCTTATTTTCAGTTAATCATATTTATCTTTATCCTTTTTCATAACAATTTAACATTGAGACAGGATTCTGGCTTAAAATATACCTTAAAATATATTTATAAATTCCTTTTAACATTTTAAATTAACCATATTTATCTTTATCCTTTTTCTAACAATTTAACATTAAAACATAATTCTTGCTTCACACATACCTTTAAATATGTTTATAAATTCCTTTTAACATTCTTAACATTCTAGAGCCTCAGATAGCTCAACCGGGTGAATAGCCTGTTATTAACATCCAGCTATCTGCAATTACACCAGTTCGAGGCTCAAGGTTGATTCAGCCTTCCATCCTTTCTAAGGTAGGTAAATTGAGGACCCAGTTTGAGGGGGCAATAAGCTGACTTTGTATAAAAAATATACAAAAGCATGAAGGCTATTGCTTAATGCCTTGTAAGCCGCCCTGAGTCTCCAGAGAAGGGCGGCATATAAATCTATTTTTTTAAAAAATGCAAGTAGAAAAATAGGGGCCACCTTTGGTAGGAAGATAACAGTATTCTTTGCGCCTTTGGCATTTAGTCATCCTGGCCACATGACCACAGAGAGGTCTTTGAACATAACTGGCTCTTTGGCTTTGAAACAGAGATGAGCACCACCCCCTACAGCCAGGAACAACTAGTACATATGTGTGAGGGGAAACTATACCGTTATCTAAAATATCTCATTTTTCTAGGAGGGATTGGGTGTTAAATTCCTACACTACAAATACCTTCTCTTTTATCTTAGATCAACTACAGTGTCATCAACCAGATGGCTGAGCAAAATCATCCTTTTCCTTTTTCATACCGGATGACCCCAAACCAAGAACCTCCTTACTCAGCAATTGTCAAGCTGCTCCTACACTTCCAATGGACATGGATCGGCCTCCTTTCTCAGGACAATGAAAAAGGAGAAAAATTCAAAAGACGCTTGGAAGTTCTTGCTCTAAAAAATGGGATTTGCATTGTCCTCTCAGGAACTGTCCTAGAAGCAAATATGAAGACAAGTGCTGAAGAAACTCACATGCAAAAAAAAAGGAAAATGTTCTTTTCTCTTATTAAGAGTCAAATAAAAATTATAGTATGCCAACTGGATTTTCAGGCCTCAGGAATGTTAACAGCAATAATACAAATAATTGATACGACTAATACATCCATTGTGGGAAGGGTGTGGATTGCAACAACTTTGACAGCTTCAAGTGTAAGTAGTTTTTACTTCCTGGTTGATCTCCAAAATAAATATGCTTTGTTTTCCTTCCTCATCCAGACAAAGAGAAGGACTCAGTATTATGACTTTAATTCTTATGAATCTATGGTTTTATTGTATGGAAAGGAAGCATTCCAATGTTCCTATTCAACTCCTGTGTTATCTAAGAAAGTTTGGAAAAAATGCAGAGAAAAAGAGAATTGGGAATTCCCACCCCCTGATGTGATTGCAAGAATCCTGTCTCAGGATTCCTCCGGTATTTCCCAAATCATTCAAATTGTGGCCTGGGTCCTTAGTGCTGCCTCTTCCTCCCAATGGAGTAAGAGGAGAATGCAAGTCGGAGACCATCAACCACCCCAGATTGTACAACCATGGCAGGTAAGTCTTCTCCTTTGAGGTTCCATTGATTCTCCCTTTCCAATTCCTCAATATTAAATTTAGATGTAGAAAGGGGTGAGATATTCCAAAGAGCAGTTGTCCAGTTTGTGGTATTTGAGAGTGAATGTCAATCCTGAAACTGACCTGACTGTGGCCATTTTGATGCTTCCTTGTTGCCACATTGGAGCTGAGTGGTAGAGAGGGAGGGGAGGAATAAAGGTATCTGGTGTTTTGTAGCCAAAACAAAATACTTTTTCCTGGGAATCAAGGACATTCCCACCGATGGCCGGAGGGAGGATGAGTGAAGTCACCAGGCAACCAGACAATACCTTGATTGAACCATGTGACTGATTGTTTGGAAAAGGGAGGAAAACTTTTACTTTTAATTAGGTGAAAACTGGGAACATTTAGTCAATTTTCACCAGCCTGTGCCTATATGATATGTCCAATAAAACTGATATTTGAGGAACCTGCTTGCCTCAGAGTCTTGTTTGCTATGGGTGTATTACCCTGATATTAAACCCTGATATTAAACCATTTCTAAATGTTTTTTGTTTCTTTTTTAAAAAAGTTTTTTATGTTTTATTTAATTTTTACAAACATATCAATGCGTGAACAGTGTGGCACCTGAATGACTTACATTTTGGTACAAATAAAATGATATTCATCATATTTACTACAGTTGACAAGTTTATATAGTTCTGGGAATAGTAAACATATTTTGTTGAATTATAATCTTACATCATTAGTTATTCCATATTTAAATATTTTATTTTTATGCCAATCACCATATTCTGAGTGTCATTCCTTTTACTACAAATAAAATATTAATAATCATATTTGTTACATTTAACAGGCTTATATGGTTCTAAGAGTAATACACATATTTACATTAAATTATAATCTTCCATTATTTAAATATTGTATTCCAATTCATTTTTATGCCAATCACCATATTTTTCAAACATTCTTAATACTACCATCCTTCACGTTCTGATTTCCCTCTTATTATTACTTCACCTTATTATATAAAGATGTTTATTCCGTTTATATCCCTCTCTCTAGTTTCTGTCACCTTTCCAACTTTTAATTTTGCCACTATTACATTGAAAAATATTCCAAATTTTAGTGAACATTTAGAGTCAGTTTTTACCATCCTATGCCTATATTATATGTCCAATAAAACTGATATTTGAGGAACCTGCTTGCCTTAGAGTCCTCTTTGCTATGGTGCCAATGTAATTTTCAAAACTAAACAAGCATCAAAATATTCCAGCAATCCTCAACCTTTTATTGCAATCACAAAGTGATCTCCAAGCTAAGGAGTTCAGCTGGATTGTTTCTTCTGGATTAAGATTTACCTTTGCTGGCTAAAAATTTCTAACATAGCAACAAGATATAATTCAAAGCATCTTCTGGGGGCAACAAAAGGTTCATCCACACATCTCCTGAATTAATGGATATGCTTCCATGGCTATTCTTTGAAAGAAGTAACCACTATGCAATTTTTGTCACATTCCTAGCCCAAAGTTAAACTCTGCTAACTTCATCTTGATCAGGACTGATGGCAAAATTGTATTCTCTATCTTTTCCCATTACAAGTTTTCCCATATCTGCAAATGGTCTTGCCTCAGATGGGTCTGTGATGGTGAAGTAGCAAAACATAGAACATAAAACATAGAAATACAATTTTTAAAGGACTTCAGAAGTTTATCTAGTTCAAACCATTAATTGAGCAGGAAACCCTATACTATTTCAGACAGAGATGCAGCAGCTGCAGGCTACTTGTAGCAAAAGTTACTGGAGCCACTCCCCTTCTAAAATGTGCCGCCACCATCACCACCCTGTTCCATGCACATGCTCACATTGCTGCCTGCTGCTGCTGATAAATGATGAATAAATAAATAGTGTGTGCGCCCAGCACATGGAAGAGCCCTGTTGCTAAGGGAGACAGACATTTATTAAGTGCGTTTTGCCCCCATTTTACAACCTTTCTTACCACAGTTGGTAAGCAAATCACTGCAGTTGGAGGATGAAGGAGTTGAAGGAGGGGATGGATTAGAAGACCTGCAAGGTAACTTTCAACTCTTCTCTTCTCTTCTCTTCTCTTCTATAAATATTTGAAAAAGATCTGTAAATTCCTGGAGAATGACTGGAAGAACCTTCTCATGAAATGCTGAATCTTTCTGTTTCAGACTGTAGTGGTGATTTGAAGAGGTTAAATTATTCAGAATAATAGCAAGAAAAACATTGAATGAAGGCTCAAATTGGAATGTTTTTTTCCCTATGTTTCTAAAGCTTCATAGGTTCCTAAGAACCTTCCAACATCACAATATTTCCAATGATGGGATTTCTTTTGATGAAAATGGAGTTCCTGTTGGTGACTTTGATATCATGCAGTGGACATCAGTTTTGAACAAATCAGACATGGGAGTGAAAATTGGGAACGTAGAACGACAAGCCTCCTCGGAAGTCAAGATTTCTGTCAATCAAAGTGCCATCCAATGGCCAACTTTATTTAACAAAGTAATTGAGGCTGCTTGGATTTTGCTCTTCTATTTATCTCTGTATGTGGGAATTTTTCTCCTCAGAAATAATTCTTATTGAGCCAATTGAGATAAATTCCAATAAGAGAACTTAAAGCCTCATTAATTTATTAGGTATCATTTTACTTTAGAGATTTTACAATAATCTATCACATGCTGAAAGATGTTGTATTGTATTGTGGGATTTGCAATATTAAACTGGAATATGTTGCCATAATTTATAGTACATCAAATTATCTTCTTTTCAGTAAGAGAAAACCCAGAATGTCTATGGAGAGTCTCAGTCATCCAGGTCACGGTTGTGCCAAAGGTGCTTTTTCAAAAGGCACATGGACTTTGTTTTCCCTTGAAGATTTTTCACCTCTTATCCAGGAAGCTTCTTCAGTTCTGACTGAATGGTGGAGGATGGAAAGACTTGGAACTGCTGAAAAGACTGTTTTGTAAACAGGATATAGATTCAGCAATTGCAGGAAGATTCCACATCCATTTGCACTATTCAAGTGACCATGAGGGCACAGATAAATTCCAAGTGGCCTCAACAACTTTCAGAAAGACTGCAAGGAATATAAATCCTTCCATACTTCACCGTTCAGTCAGAAATGAAGAAGCTTCTGGAATGAGAAGTGAAACGTCTTCATGGCAAAACAAAGATCAGTTTTCTTTTGAAAAAGCACCTTTGGGAGAAAATCCAGAATATGAAGGGTTGACCCACTGAATTGCATAAGAGAAAAATATCACTAAGACTATGGTGAGGGAAATGTGGGCAGCTAAAAAAGTCATTTACATATGATGATACAATGTTTAGTTTAAGGAGAGAAAGATAAGTACTCTCGATAAATCTAGATGTTGGAGGTTTCCTGAGAAAGCAAAGATGGAGAAAAAATATATACCGTATTGTTTGGAGTATAAACCATACCTTAATTTTGAGGGAGGAAAATAAGGAAAAAAATCTGACTGTGCCTCGCAGCATCCATCAGTATTCATCTGGCTAGGATCAGGAGAAACACCTTTTGTAATGGAACTACTTTCCTTTGGGGGAAAAAAATAAGGCAATGAGTCTTTTTGGGGATCTACATTGGAAACTGATAGAGAAAGAGAATGGCCTTTCATTTTCCCCTTGCAAGTAGAGTAATTAAAGGTCATGCCACTACTTCTTGACTGACTTTGCTCAATGTGCTCCTGAGCTTCTGGAAGCCAGCTGAGTTCAGTAAATCCTTCTAATTCATATATCACCTTGACTAATCTTTCTATTTATGTTTAGATGGTGCCTTATTCAAGATGTACAGAAAGTTGCTCCCCAGGTTATGCCAAGGTTGTGAGAGAGGGAGCCCCAGTTTGCTGCTATGACTGTTCTCTGTGTATGGAAGGAACATTCTCTGGGCAAGAAGGTAAGTAAGTGGCTCCAAAAATAACCCCCAAAAATTCAAGATACAATCAATATTCTATCTTGTTTTTTTTGGGGGGGGAGGTTATCAAGAAGCAAGAAAAACATTCAATTTCTTGAAGGCATCCACAAACTTCAAAGATTGGGCACTATCACCAAATTTGGATGATGTTGAGAGCATTAAAATATATAATGAAAGGTTGCTGATTTCTATTGAGTTGTTACTTTTTTGCTTGGTTTTGGAAAAGAGGACAAGTTTGGAGAGCTGATAATCACATTCATCTTCAAGTTTTAAAAAGACTGTTTGATTATTTTGACTAAAGTTGTAATATGAATATCACTGGGCAGAAATATAATTCTTTGAAAATGAAGTGTTTGATTTCTGACATAGTTTTCAAGTTCCTAAAGCTGCAGAAACAGATTCATGGTAACCATTTTTTTCTCAGATGCAGCCCATTGTGAAAAGTGTCCAGCTGACCAGTATTCCAATAAGAAGCGAAATCAGTGTGTTCCCAAAAATATAAGCTTCTTATCCTATCAAGAATTGTTGGGACTCATCCTGGCTTTCTTTGCCATCGCTTTGTCTCTAACCACCGCCTTTATTCTGGGCATCTTCATGAAATACCGAGACACTCCCATAGTCAAAGCCAACAACTGTGAACTCACCTACATCCTCCTGGTTTCACTCCTGCTTTCTTTCTTGACCTCCCTTCTATTCATTGGTCGCCCCGGGAAAATGACCTGTCTCCTTCGACAAACCATTTTCAGTGTTGTTTTCTCAGTTGCTGTGTCTTCCTTGCTGGCCAAGACTGTCATGGTGGTGGTGGCCTTTCTGGCCACAAAGCCAGGCAGCAGCATGAGGAAATGGCTGGGGAAGAGTCTGGCCAACTCTATTGTTTTATCCTGCTCTGGTGTTCAAGTAGGCCTCTGTGTGATGTGGCTGGGAGTCTTTCCCCCATTCCCAGATTCTGACTTTCATTCCCAACCAGAACACATCCTGCTGCAGTGCAATGAAGGCTCTGTCACCATGTTCTACGCTGCTCTTGGCTACATGGGTTTTTTGGCTGCCATCTGTTTCTTGGTGGCATTTCTGGCTCGAAATCTGCCAGGGGCTTTTAATGAAGCCAAACTGATCACCTTCAGCATGTTGGTTTTTTGTAGCGTTTGGATCTCCTTTGTTCCCACATATCTGAGCACCAAAGGGAAATACATGGTAGCCGTGCAGATCTTCTCCATCCTGGCCTCTGGCCTGGGTTTACTGGGCTGCATCTTTATCCCCAAATGCTACATTATTATCCTGAGACCTGACATGAACACCAAAGAACATCTGATGATAAAAAATCATTAAGTTTCCTTGTGTTGGTGTTTATTTTTGTACAGTTTACATGCAGCATAAAATCACATACTTTGAAGTAATGTTTTATGTCTTGTCGCTTATCTTTCTTCATTCCATGTGAATTTTGAATTATAATAATTGAGTAGTCAAGTTGCTAAAACAACTCAAACTATCTGAAATAATCATATCCTTCAATTGTCCTAATCTGAATTCACATTATGACCTTAATAAAATTTCTGAAACCAGGCCAGATAAACTGTGACCAGAGATGTTCTAATATGATTTTAGATTGAATTAAATCTATGGCTAATTATGATGTGTATTTCTGTTACTATATAAGTTGGTGTCCTGGTGCTATATTTTATTTTCTGATTGATGTTCTGAATTTTTTTAAAAAAATAGTTAATTTCAAATATATATTTGATTGATCTCTTCTGGCTGGATAATGTAAGACCACTCAAAGATAGATAAATGAGATAGATAGATGGGAGAGATCAGGAAAGAGAAAAACAGACAGACAGATAACATTCTATATATTGAGAATAGATAAAATATCAACATGAACATTGGAGCAACTTTAATTTCTTTCTCCATTCCTTTGAATAAATTAATGAGACAAATTATTATTTTTGACGGTCTTCAATCAAAAGAAAAATATGTACAACTCTGCATGATTTGGCGTGGTGGGAATCATGTAGACACCTAATGTGACAATGAAGGTGTGCTTATGTGTATTAAAATTGATTCCTGTTTTTTATCCATGTGCAGATCCATATCAATATCCATTTACATTTCCAGATACTGTACATACAGTTTCCGTGTGTCTCTGTGTGTGTCCTGCCAATCTAACAATTCAAAAGCATGTAAATGCAAGTAGATAAATAGGTACCATTTCAGTGGGAATGTAACAATGTTCCGTGCATATTCAGTGCATAGTCATGCCAGCCACATGACCATGGAAGCATCTTCAGATAAAGGCTCTTCATTTGTGAATCAAAGATGAGCACCGCCCCTTGGGTTGGTCATGACTGACAGGGAAAACCTTTACCTATAAATATATAAATATGTTTTTGTGCATGTATCCTTTCTTTGTCTTTGTCTTTTTGTCACTCAGCCCTTCACTGTATTACAAATTAGGAAAGCTATCATATAAATCAGTACTATTTTTATCTGACCTTGTCTTGGTAATGGTCTCTCAATGCCTTTTCCTCTGCCTTCTACACTATCTCTCTTTGGATGTTGAGAAAGCATTGGAAAAGCAAAGCAATTTCAATATATTTTTATTCACACACTTCACTCATTATGCTAAATCAGGGTTCTAGATTGTCCTAATTTTGATTTATGTCATTGTACTGTCAAATCTATCCTAGCCACTTCTAGGTTTTTTGCAAAGATGAGAAACATTTTTCCCTCCAATTGTTTATCATATCGAAGTGTCCAGAACTCAATACTCATCAAGAATGAACTCAACAAGAATAAAATATGATATGTAACTCCACAGTCCCTTCCAACTCTATTCTATTCTATTCTATTCTATTCTATTCTATTCTATTCTATTCTATTCTATTCTATTCTATTCTATTCTATTCTATTCTATTCTATTCTATTCTATTCTATCCTATCCTATCCTATCCTATCCTATCCTATCCTATCCTATCCTATCCTACCCTTTCCAAGCAGTTTACACAGTCAACCGTTTGCCCCCAACAATTCGGTTCCCCATTTTACCGACCTCAGAACGATGGAAGGCTGAGTCAACTTTGAGCCTGGTGAGATTCGATCTGCCAAACTGCTGGCAACCAGTGATCAGCAGAAGTAGCCTGCAGTACTGCACTTAACCACTGCATCAACGTGGCTCATCATCAACAATAATAATAGGTGGTTCAATATGTCATGATCTGGAGTTAACCATTCTGGAGTATCAAACCTTCACTGAAGAAGATGACCTCATCCACACCAGACAAAATAAGAAGGAATTATAATGGCCCACTGCCTACTTCAAGGTTGTTGAATTGTTTTTCCACATTTTAATCTTTACACCCTCAAGAATAAGTTTGGAGACTAAAAAACAATCAAACTTCCCTGAATTATTACTTTCTCGACTCTCAAATTAGGATTTTTCTCCTGAGTCAAAGAAAACTCTTTTCTCCAACGGCACATTTTTATGGCCAAGGCTCATTCCCAATTCCCCTTCTAATTATCAAAACCATGATTATTAATTCTCCTTTGAACAAGGTTCATGGGATTTCCACCACCACAATTAATTGCCAATCAATGTGACAACAAATGGCACAGACAGCATGTGATACTCTGATTTGTAACAGCCTCGTGGGATGAGATCAGAGTTTGGGGTAAAGTTGGGCAAATACTGTAGCAGTCTGAAATTGCAGATAGCTCTTCCAAATGTGGGCACCTTTTTCACTGTAGTTGTGGTCTTTTTGTGATCTCTGAGATTTAACTCTGTGCTGAAGAAAGAACTCTAGGAAGGATCTCCTGCAGTATACTGTATGTCAAATGTTGCTGCTGCTGCAAATACAGCTTTTTCTGCTTCAGTTTCTGTCTCAAATTCCCTGTGCCAGTACGCTAACGAAATGTCCATTTAAGGTGATCGTAGAAGAAAAGGAGTGGTTCCATTACTACAAGCCAGGAGACTACTGGATTACAGGAATAATGTCTGGAATTGCAGCTCGATTGTACCCATTTTCATTCTCCAAGCCTCCAACCCACCAACTGAAAAGGTAATTGTCAGCTCATCCAAGGATTCTGGTGATTGATTTTACCTGCTCCAATGTCTTTTCTTTTTATATACAAATATAATTTCTTAGAATTTTCTTTTAATAAAAGCATTCCCTCTTTCAGTATACAGTGTGTCGTCTGAGGACATATTTTTGTGTCATGACAATTAAAATTTACCACCATATTCATTATTTGTACCTATTCTTATATTACTACTAACATTTAACATACCTACTATTATAAGATTTCTCATCTTATCTTATTTACCTTAATAATACATTGCTCTCATATTTATTCTCTAACCATTGATAAAATGACTGCCATATATTATAATAATCAGATTCTTCCTTTCCTTTGATTGCAAGAGTTAATTTATGTATCTATGTATCTTATCCTTTATGTACACTGAGAGCGTATGAACCAAGACAAATTCCTTGTGTGTCCAATCACACTTGGCCAATAAAGAATTCTATTTTATTCTGTTCTATTCATTTCTGCACATTCTAATATGTTCTTAATCATATTTTCATCTGTACGGATCTCTTCACTTTTCCGATTTTTTGCAAATACAATTCTACCTGCAGTTATTACATGAATTGCTCATCCCAATTTGCTTTAGAGAAAAGGCTCCTAGGGAACCTGATGATTTTTTAAAACCTGAGTTTGTAAAGTCTCTTCTTAAATTCTTCCACAAGTGTCAGCCTCAACACTGGGCAACACTGGGCACTGCCAACACTGTCCCACGATGAATCTTCCCTTCATGGGGTACTGCCTGCTTTCAAAATATCTACCTTGGTACTCTGGAGAATCAGCAACATATTTATTCATATTTATTTTATTTATTTATTAACAATAGTTAAACAGTAACTCCGAATAAAGTGATTGAATGACACCTTAGAACAGAGTGAGATCTCTGGTATTTTTTCCCTACTGTTTCTTCCTCTTCCTTACATTTACTCTATAATTCCTACCACCCTCCCTGCTCTTTCTTTCCACGCTTTAACACATTTGCCACTTTTGTGGCTTCCCTGTTCCTTTTGGTTTTGATAAAAGGGATACTTTTTAAAAACCAAATTCAAAGAGGGGAGAGACTTTATGAGATAAGTTAATGTTTAGTTACAGGAATCTCATTAAATGTAATTAATTGTAGTATATAGGACAATAACTCCAAAACCATGAATGTTGTTGTTGTTAGTCACGAAGTCGTGTCTGACCCATCACCGCCATGGACAACGTTCCTCCAGGCCTTTCTGTCCCCTACTATCCCCCAGAGACAATTTAGGCTCACACTGACTGCTTCAGTGACTCCATCAAGCCCACCTCATTCTCTGCCGTCCCCTTCTTCATTTGCCCTCGGTTGTTCCCAGCATTAGGCTCTTCTCCAGTGAGTCCTTCCTTCTCATTAGGTGGCCAAAATATTTGAGTTTCATCTTCAGGATCTGGCCTTCTAAAGAGCAGTCAGGGTTGATCTCCTCTAGGACTGACTGGTTTGATCGCTTTGCAGTCCAAGAGACTCTCAGGAGTCGTCTCCAGCACCATAGTTCAAAGGCCTCAATTCTTTGGTGCTCAGACTTCCCTTCTTTCCTTAGCTACTTGCAAAACTTCTTCTGACAGCCATTTTGCTTTCTTGCCTTTCTTTTTCTTTGGGATGGTTTTAGTTGCTACCTCTTGTACAATGTTGTGAACCTCCATCCATAGTTGCTTAGGCACTCTGTCTATCAGATCTAATTCCTTAAATATATTTGTCACCTCTACTGTATATTCATCAGGGATATGATTTAGTTCACACCTGAGTGGTATGATTTTAATTACTTTTTATGGATTGTTGTGAATTGATATGAGAGATATATTAGCTTTGTAAATAGTTAAGTAAATAAAATAAATGCTTTGGTTTTGCAAAAAAATTATTCTAAGCAGATTGAAACAAAACCTTCACACTTTTCTTTTGAGTAGAAGAAGGTGTGGAGGTTTTTTCCTATTGTAACCATTTTCCTTACAAGGCTACTGAACTATAAGAATAATTTTCCTCATTTTTGTATCAATGGGACTGTTCTCATAGAAATTTCAAAAATGTCTAACACTTGCAAAGTTCAAATACATTGAATAATTTAATTAAAATGTCAACTTGCAAAGCAGCCCTTGCCTGCTCTTGAGTTGCCATAGGCAAGGGAGATGGGAAACCGACAAAACAGCATAGCGGCCAAAAACAGATGCACATTCCATACTTATCTCTCTCAAGGCTGTATCCCAGGATTATCAAAGTGGCTGGAGAGGAGTGATCTCAACAGCCCACGAAATTGCTCCATTAGCTAATGTGATTGATGACATACCCTGGGGGGAGGGAGGAAATAGAGTCATGATTGGGACATAAATTATGTGGGGTCAGAGTTGACTTCACTTGGGAACATGCTGACATGAAGCTCTTAATAAATAACTGGATATCTTTTGAAGCTTGGTTTGAGGCTCATGATTTAATTAGGGCATCTTTCGGATCCCTGACATGAATAAAGAGAAGATGATAATCTTTTTGGCATTGCACTATATAGATATAAAGCTACAGCAAATATGACATGCTTTCATGAAAATCCAAACTGAAGAATTATTTATTTCTTTATTGGAATTTGTCAAAGAAAAATGAGAACAAGAATAAGAGAATAAATATACAATGATAGGGATGATAGCAGTTGTGAAATTCAATTTTTTTTACTACCAGTCCGTGGGTGTGGCTTAGTGGGCATGACTTGGTGGGTGTGGAAGGCAAATGATGCTGCAAACTCTCCATTCCCACCCTACTCTGGGGCCAGCCAGATGTGGTAATTGCCAGTTCTCCGAAGTACTCAAAAATTCCACTACTGGTTCTCCAGAACCTGTCAGAACCTGCTGAATTTTATCCCTGGATGATAGGCACATTAGTGCACTTATGCATGCTCCCTCTACTGACCACTTAAGTATGAAGTAAGATCCATGGAAGTCAATTTGTGACTGAAACTGTGAAAATTTGTAGCTGAGACAACTGAATCAGGTAGGACATTCCAGACTTTGACAAGTCTATTACAGAAATCATATTTTTACAGTAAAGTTTAGAACGATTTACATGGCGTTTAAAGTGGTTGTTTGCGGACATATTATTGCAATTAAAACAGAAAAAGTCATTTACAAATAAAATGTTATTATGTATAATTTTGTATTCAAAATCTAGGCCTGAACGCAAGTGACACAGTTCTAAGTTATCCAAATTGAGAATTTAGAGCCTAGTAGCATAGGGAATTCTATTGTGTACAGAAGAGTGCAAAATTTTATCGTGAAGAACTTCTGAACCCACTCAATTGTACTGAGGTCAGATATATGGTGGGAATTCCAAACAGTTGAACAAAACTCTAAGATTGCATATGAGATTGCATAATAGCGTATGTTTTATAAGCTGTAATGAACAATACAATGTTTCCAGAAAAAAAGCTTTGCAAAATTAAGTTTACAACTCTTAATGCTTTTTTAGCAATGCTGTTATAGTGAGCTTTGGAGCATAAATCATCAGACATAAGTACACCTAGGATCTTAAGAATGTGAGGATCATCTGCTAGATCAATCCCACCTATCTTATACTTGGCATTCTGACTACGTTAACCAATATGTAATACAGAGCATTTATTAATTGAAATTTGACCATTCAGACACGTAGTCGAGTTCACTTTGCAAAACAAAATTATCTGTGGAACCGAATAATTTTACATCATCAAGAAAAAGAACACAACTGCTTTTAACTTGCACACATGAATCGTTGATATACAGCAAAAAAAGGATGATGAAATGTCTTATGTTGCAGTGAGAACCACTTCTACCACATTCTGCCCTTCTTGTTGGCTGTTCATGAAGTCAACCAGAATTCAAGGCTCTTACCCAACATCACCCTAGGCTACAACATCTATGAGAACTTTTTCAATGCAAGAATGACATATGAGGCCATGCTGGATGTGCTGTCTACAGGAGAGGAGAACATTCCAAACTACAGATGTGGAAGACAAAAGAACCTGCTGGCGATTCTTGAAGAGATGGATTCTGAACTCTTTGATCATATTTCCAATGTCTTGAGCATCTATAAAATTCCACAGGTATAAAGCCAAATGAAATTAATTCTGTATTGTAAAATGTTCAGATTTGCCTAGAAGGCAGCACTTGTATATATTTCTCCAAATAAATTGAAAGTCAGAGAGTAAATATTAGACGAGCTGAAATAATTGTTAATTGACAAAGTATATGTGTATTTATAAAGTGATGGGTTACTGCTGGTTTGGACCAGTTCTAGCAAACCAGTAGTTCTGGCAATCAGTTGCCCCTGCCCACCCATCCGCCCCACCCTATCCTGTCCTATATTTCTGCATTTTTCAGCTCAGCTGATTTTCACAGCACAATGGATTTCCGGCCCTCAGCATTTTTACTTACCGGGGCTGCCCTAGAAGGTAAGATATAGAGCTTGAAATGGGTTTATTTCGAACACTGCGCACATACACAAAGGGTGAGCTCACAAAACTGATTGTATATATACATATCTTGGCTTCAGGCCATGTGTCCAGCAGGCCTCTGGGAGTAGAACAGACCTGGGTGTGACCATTGGGAATTTTGAAAATTATGACTTTTGAAAATGTATGAGGGTTGAATCAGTGACTTTTAAACATTTTGCAAATTTAGTGACCAATACAAAAGGGTTTTTTTTCTTCACAGAATCATAGAATAAAACCTCCAACTCCTTACATAGAGGAGGAATGGTCTGACCACTACAGACAAATTGCTGTCCAAGTTTTCCTTGAAAATAACCTGCAATGGAGTTCCAGGACGCAGGCTGTTCTAACTCTTAATAACTCTCACAGTGAGGAATTCCTCATTTTTTTTATAATCTTGAGGCATAAAAATTCAAAAGAAAGATATGAAAAAACAATGAATAGGTCAAGATAAGTAGAAGAAAGCAGCTTTTACATACTTTCTCTAGTGTACATAACGAAAATAGTGTACACAAAAAATTGCGCCAAAAAATTGAGGCCATTGAACTATGGTGCTGGAGAAGACTCCTGTGAGTCCTTTGGTCTGCATGGTGATCAAACTTGTCAGTCCTAGAGAAAATCAACCCTGACTGCTCTTTAGAAGGCCAGACCCTGAAGATGAAACTCAAATACTTTGGCCACCTAATGAGAAGGAAGGAATCAGTGCAGAAGAGCCTAATGCTGGGTTAGGAAGAAGAAGGGGACAGCAGAGAATGAGGTGGCTGGATGGAGTCACCGAAGCAATAGGCGTGAGCTTAACTGGACTCCAGAGGATGGTAGAGGACAGGAAGGCCTGGAGGATCGTAATCCATGGGGTTACGATGGGTCAGACATGACTTCACAACTAACAACAACAATTAATGTACAACACCGAAGAAAGTATGTCATAATATTCTTTCCTATTTTGAACTGGAGCTCGGCAAAATGCCAGTTGATTTGGGTTTTTTTTAAAGGGAGGTTATTAAACTGACTTCTGCATTTCAAATGTCTGAAAGAAATTCAGCCAATTAAAGAGTTTATTTGAAAGTTATTTGAAATCAATTATATGAATGAAGACAATGAAATAATACACCAATATTAAACCATTCCTGAGGGGGAACATAACTATATTTCAAGCCCAACATATAAAACAATCAAATAAACAGTAATAATCTATGAGAAATTAATATATTTGTCGGTTTAAAAAGATATTCCATGAGTATATAGCAGTTTTCCAGTATTTGTGAGGCTGCCCTAACGAGGAGAAAGTCAATTTATTTTCCAAAGCACCAGTAGGTAAGAGAAGAAGGAATAGATGTAAGCTAATCAAGGAGGGAAGCTACCTGGAATTAAGGCTTTGAGGACAAATAACCATTGGAACAGATTGCCTTTAAAAGTTGTGGGTGCTTCATCACTGGGGTTTTTTAAGAAGAGACTGGACAGTCACTTGTGTAAAATGGTCTTGGGTCTGCTGCTTGAGCAGGGGGTTGGACTAGGGCTGGGGTGTCACTCAATTTCGTTGAGAGCCACATCTAGGTTGTGTCTGACTTTAGAAGGAGGCATGGCCAAGATGGGCATAGCTAGCATGACGTCACTTGTGTCAGGGGCACCTCCCAAGCTCCATTTTCATCTGGGATAGCCTCCTGCAATCCTCTGCCAGCTTAAACAGAGCTCAGAGGGGGCATGCCCAACTCTCCCGAACTCTATTTTCACTGACAGAGGCACTGTGGGCTGGTCCTTTGCTATTTCAAGGGCAGCCGCACAGGCCAGATCTAAGCACCATGCAGGCGAGATCCAGCCCTCGGGCTTGAGTTTGATACCCCTGGACTAGGGTCTCTTGCCTGAGCAAATGGTTGGACTAGAAGACTTTCCAGCTCTATTCTGATTAACTAATTGACTGAGTGGATGGGTGACCCACAGAGTTATAATGTGACATAAGGGTGTCTGTTGTGGCTCCGTTGCCTGAGCCTGGGCTATCAACAGATGCAGACTCTGACAGTGAGGGAGAGGAGTTGACAAGGCCACCTCTCCAGGACCCTCCTCTCTGGCAATGCCTCCGGAGGACACCGAAAGCCAAGAGATAGGCCCAGAGCCAAGCACGTCCCCGCAGCCACAGGTGGACAGCGACAAAGGAGATAAGTGCTGGCTGGATCCTCGATAGCGGCGCAGGGAGAAGCATGCGCAGCAGAGGACAAGGCACACCAGAGATTAGCTGAGTCACTGGACCACATCCCACAGGGTAAAAATGTGGGTGTGGTGACCGGCTCAGTTTGTGACGAGCAAAACTAGAAATCATCCATGAACT
This sequence comes from Coluber constrictor foxii, assembly GCA_038048745.1. Taxonomy (NCBI): domain Eukaryota; kingdom Metazoa; phylum Chordata; class Lepidosauria; order Squamata; family Colubridae; genus Coluber; species Coluber constrictor. The sequence goes on along the minus strand of CM075959.1, from coordinate 252,841,409 downwards.
CTGCTTTGCTGAAACTGTGCCTGCTTAATTGGACTGCATTCGGATTAATTCTTGTGTTGCTGGAACTTGGCCTTATCGAATGGCTTGTGGACTTATCTTTGTTTTGTATAAGTGAAATTTAAATTGGCAGCCAGCCACTGGGTTGCTGCCAGGCTTTATCTTCAAAGTCTCTGTTGTGTGGCTTATTAACTCCGGGCCATCTGTGGGGGTTGCGTGTGTGAGACGGGGACAGAACAATATCACCCACAAATAATTCAGAGCTCCCTGGTTTCAAAGGGAGCATACAAGACAACAGGACAGAACATCAACGGAACCAGCAAAATTCATGCAGTTATCATTTGAAATTTCTCTCAGCAGTGTGGAAAGGCCCTTAGATTTACCATCTGACTTTTATCACTAAAACTGGCACAAACTACATTTGGAAGAAATATCCTTCTGGGTTCAGTTCCAAGATGGGGGGAAAGACGCTGAATTCAAGGAAGTTGCTTGGAAAGATGGTCATTAATGGTGGACAGGATCACATGCCTTGATAATGTTGGGTGAAGAAAAAAAGGGAAAAGATGCTGAAAGTGACTGAGTTTTATGCCCTCTCTGGGCTTTTGAATTTGAGCTTTGTTCTGCTTGGTTGTCAGACTCCCATGGGGCCATACAGGGGCAACTCTGCAGGTTGTGTTTTGAGTCCATGTTTGGTTGAGCCTTGCTGGATGGTGATATAATGAAAGGACTTTGGCTATTATGGTTCTGCCTGAAGAAGGTTTGTTATGTAGAGTTTTGTTATGTAGAATAGACTGGCTCAGGCCTTAATGACCCATTGACAAAGGGGGGGGGCAGAGTTTTTGCCTCCCTTTTAAGGGAAATATTCTTCCCTTTTAATATGTCCTAAATATCTCATTTTCCTAGGAGGGGGTTTGGTGCTAACTCCCTACTCTACCAATACCTTCTCTTTTATCTTAGATCAACTATAGTGTCACCAACCAGATGGCTGAGCAAAATCATCCTTTTCCTTTTTCATACCGGATGACCCCAAACCAAGAACCTCCTTACACAGCTATTGTCAAGCTGCTCCTGCACTTCCAATGGACATGGATCGGCCTCCTTTCTCAGGACAATGAAAAAGGAGAAAAATTCAAAAGACGCTTGGAAGTCCTTGCTCTAAAAAATGGGATTTGCATTGTCCTCTCAGGATCTGTCCCAGAAGCAAATGTGCAGACAAGTGTTGGAGATACTCTCATGCAAGAAAAAAGGAAAATATTACTTTCTCTTATCAAGAGTCAAATAAAAATTATAGTATGCCAAATGGATGTTCAGGCCTCAGGATTGTTAGCAGCAATAATACAAATGCTTGATACGACTAATTCATCCATTGTGGGAAGGCTGTGGATTGCAACAACTTTGACAGCTTTAAGTGTAAGTATTTTTGACCTCTGGGTGGATCTCCAAAATAAATATGCTTTGTTTTCCTTCCTCATCCAGACAAAGAGAAGGACTCAGTATGATGACATTAAATCTTATGAATCTATGGTTTTATTGTATGGAAAGGAAGCGTTCCAATGTTCTTATTCAAGTCCTGTGTTATCTAAGAAAGTCTGGAAAAAATGCAGAGAAAAAGAGAATTGGGAATTCCCATCCCCTGATGTGATTGCAAGAATCCTGTCTCAGGATTCCTCTAGTATTTCCGAAATAATTCAAATTGTGGCCTGGGTCCTCAGTGCTGCCTCTTCCTCGCAATGGAATAAGAGGAGAACGCAAGTTGGAGACCATCAACCACCTCAGATTGTGCAGCCATGGCAGGTAAATCTTCTCCTTTGAGGGTCCATTGATTCTCCCCTTCCAATTCCTCAATATTAAATTAAACGTAGATGTAAAAGGAGTGAGATATTCCAAAGAGCAGTTGTCCAGTTTGTGGTATTTGAGAGTGAGCATCAACCTGAAGCTGACCTGACTGAGGCCATGTTGGACAATTCGGTGTTGCCACAATGGAGCTGAGGGATAGGGAGGTGGGAATAGACATAGCTGGAGTTTTGTAGCCAAAACAAAATACTTTCTCCTGGGAATCAAGGACATTCCCACCGATGGCCGGAGGTAGGATGAGTGAAGTCACCAGGCAACCGAATGACACCTTGATTGGACCATGTGACTGATTGTTTGGAAAAGGGAGGATAACTTTTACTTTTAATTAGGTGAAAACTGTGGGAACATTTAGAGTCAGTTTTCACCAGCCTATGCCTATATGCTTTTTCCAATAAAACTGATATTTGAGGAACCTGCTTGCCTCGTAGTCTTGTTTGCTATGGGCGTATTACTTGGGACCCTGATGGTGAGTTAGAGAGAGGTGATAACTTCCAAAGTTAAACAACCTGTGGTAGTTTGGGATGCTTTTGTGATAGAAATAACTCTATTGTGATAATGTAATTTTCCAAATCAAACAAGCATCAGAATATTCCAGCAATCCTCAACACTTTATTGTGATCACAAAGTGATCTCCAAGCTAAGGAGTTCAGCTGGATTCTTTGTTCTGGATTAAGATTGAATTTTGCTGGCTAAAAGTTTTTAACAAAGCAACAAGATATACATCAAAGCATCTTCTTGGGGGCAACAAAATTTAATGGATATGCTTCCGTAGCTAGTCTTTGAAAGAGATAACTTCACAATGCAATTTTTGTCTCATTCCTAGCATAAAACATAGAATAATAAGATTCTGAAAGGACCTCAGAGGTTTTTCTAGTCCAACCCACTAATTGAGCAGGAGACCCTGCAACATTTCAGACAATGGGGAAATGATGCAGCAGCTGCAGGCTTGTTGTAGCAAAAGTTACAGGAAGCTGCTCCCTTTCTTAAATGTGCCGCCGCCATTGCCACCCTGTTCCATGCATATTCGCACACCATTGCCTGCTGCCACTGATAAATGATGAATGAATAAGTAAATGGTGTACACATGCGTACGCAGCACATGGAACAGAGTGGCAATGGCGGTGCGTGTTTAAGAAGGGGAGCAGCTTCCTGTAATCGTCACTACAAGAAGCACCTCCAGGCGCACCAAAAAAAGAGAGAGGCTGCGGCTGCAGGCATCTCGCAACAAGGGGACTGAGATGCAGGCTGGCATTTAGCTCAAAAAGCAGATGCCATAATAGGAATGCAAAACATCCAGGCAGCCCTCGCTATGATCCAAGAGGGAATGAAAAGAATGGAGGAGAAGATGACCTATAACCACGATGAAATGAAGAAAAATCAGGAACAAATGAAGAAAGACGTGGGAGAAATAAAAGAAGACATTAAAAACATTGATGAGAGGATAAATACAATTCAGCAGAATATTACAGAAAATGAAAAAAGAATCCATTTAGTAGAAGAAAAGACAGAAGCCACAAATATGAGATTGGAGAGGGTGGAGAATATGCAAACAATTAAAAACCGAGATACCGAGGATGCTTTATTGTACCTGGAGATGGAAAAGGCATCTTTTTACCTAAGATTCCAAAATATTGAGGAACAAAGAGAGGAAGAACTGGGAGAAATTATGGTTGAATTAATTGCAAAGGCAACCCATAAAGAAAAAAGTGAAATAAGGAATGGCATAGATGAAATATACAGATCATATACAAATTACGCAAGAAGGAATAAGCTCCCTAAGGAAGTCCATGTAAGATTTTCAAAAAAAGCAATAAAAGAAGAAATTTATAGAAAGATGAGGGAGGAAACAGTCATGTATAAAGGAAGGGAGGTACTAACACTGAAGCAAGTACCCAAAAGGGCCAGGGATAGAAGGAAAGATTATAACTTCCTAACCAATCGATTGAATAAACAGAGGATAAAGTTCAGATGGTTGATCCCAGAAGGGATCCTCATAACGTGGGAAGGAAGGAAGTTTAGAGTAGACAATATAGATAAGGCCCAAGACTTCATAGATCAACACTTGGGAGACGAAGAAGAACAGAGAAACAGAGAGAGCAAAGAGGATTCAAGTTCTATTGATCTTGATATACGGAAAACAAAAAATGGAGATAAAGAACGAGGAAAAGGGGGACAGGGAAGAGAAGGAACAGTGGAGACCACTCAAAGAGTAACAAGAAACACATCCAAAACCAAAGCAGCAGACAAGTAAATAAGGATTGGAATGGAACAAAAACTAACACTTACATCTATAAACATTAACGGTTTGAATTCACCTAGCAAAAGACAACAGATATTCACCAAACTGAGGAAATTAGAATCAGACATAATTACATTACAAGAAGTACACATCAAAAAACAACACAAAACATTATTGGAAAATAAGAAACTAGGAATACTATACACATCATTAGCGGAATGTAAAAAAAGAGGAGTAGTAATTTATGTAAAAGAGCATTTAAGATCAAACTTAATTTATACAGATATGGAAGGCCGAGTGCTAATAATAGAAATCAAATTAGAAACAAAAATTATCTTGCTAGTATCGATATATGCCCCTAACGGAAATCAAATGGACTTTTATAAAAAACTACATGACAAATTAAAAGAATTTGATTATGATAATATATGTATTATTGGCGACTTTAATTCGATAGCAGATACACGACAAGATTATCACAACAATAGGGGAAATAAACTTAAAAGGAAAATATTGCCACAAACATTCCAAAATCTGACTGAAGAATTAACGTTACATGATTCTTGGAGAGAATTAAACCCAAAAACAAAACAATATACGTATTTCTCAAATCCATACCAATCATGGTCCAGACTGGATATGGCCTGGATGACTCCACAATTACAGAAAGAGATACAAGATATAGAGATTATGCCAGGCACATGGGCTGATCACAACCCGCTCAAAGTAACTTGGAAGGGCTTCCGAAAACAGAGAAGATGGAAGATGGACATAAATATTATAAAGGAAAAGGGATATGCAGAGATGATAGAAAAAGAAATGAAGATATTTTTTCAAATTAACAAAAAAGAGCAAACATCCCTACAGAACTTATGGGATACATCGAAAGCTTTCATTAGGGGCCTAACTATAGCATACACAGCTAAAAGGAGAAAAGAAAAACAACAAGTTAGGGATGATATAATGAAAGAAATTGAGATATTGGAGGCCAAATTGCAAAAATTACCAAATGATAAAATGATACAGCAGAAACTTAATTTAGCGAAACATAAATTGAATTTAAACACAAAGACTGAACTGGCACAGAGAATCAGAATAACAAAACAGACGAACTTTGAGCATGCTAACAAGACTGGACGCTGGCTAGCATATAAACTAAGAAAATTGACAGAAAGTAGATCAATATATCAACTCCAAGATCACCTTGGAATTCTACAACACACACATTTAGAAAAGAAAAATATAGCAAAAGCATTTTTTCAAGATCTTTATCGGAAAGAAGATATATCGGTAGAACAAATCACAAAATATCTACAAAATACTACAATTAAACAGTTTGAGGAAGAACACCGGGAAACCCTAAATCGCCCCATAACAATGTTTGAATTAGTGGAAGCACGCAAAACGCAGAAGAACAATAAAACACCGGGGCCAGATGGAATACCAGCTGAATTTTACAAGCATTGCCAACAAGCAATAGACCAAATTTTGTTACAAGTATTCAACGAGGCCTTACTAACAGCTAAAATACCACACTCTTGGACAGAAACAATTATCACTTTAATTCACAAAGAGGACACTGACCCAACACAAATTCGAAACTATAGACCCATTTCACTGCTCAATGTAGATTATAAATTACTTATGACAATAATGGCAGCAAGACTCAAAACAATGATACAAAACTACATACACCCAGATCAAAACGGCTTCATACCCAGAAGACAAATCAAAAACAACCTAAGAACGATTATAAATGCACTAGAGTATTATGATCAGAAGATAAATAAAGAAATTGCCATAATCTCACTCGATGCCCAGAAGGCGTTCGATAATGTCAATTGGTTATTCCTTACAACGCAATTAGAGAATATGAATTGCGGAGATAAATTTCTCTCACTGATAAAAAAAATTTACTCACAACAGACAGCAAGGATAGCAATAAACGGTGATATGACCCAATCGTTCAGCATTGAAAAAGGGGTACGGCAAGGCTGCCCTATGTCTCCATTACTATTCATAATGGCACTAGAAGTATTATTAAAAATTATAAGAGAAGACGAAGGAATCAAAAGTCTCAAAATTAGAGGAGAAGAATATAAACTACTCGCCTTTGCCGATGACATAATTTTTATATTAGAAGATCCAATAATAACGGGACCCAAATTATTGACAAGAATTGAGGAATATGGCCAAATTGCAGGTCTTAAAATTAATAGACATAAAACGAAAACATTAACTAAAAATATGACACATGATCAAAAATTGAAATTAGAAGAAGATTTGGGAATCCAGGTGGTAAAAAAGATAAAATATTTAGGCATTTGGCTGACGACAAAAACAACAACAATAAAGGAAGATAATTACACAAAACTATTAACACAAATTGGAAAGGATTTGGAAACCTGGAACAGATTACAGTTATCATTTATGGGCCGAATTGCATCTATAAAAATGAACATACTTCCAAGAATAATGTATCTATACCAAGTAATTCCGATAAACCCAGGAAAGGAATTCTTTAAAAAATTAAACAAACTAATGATGACATATATATGGCAAGGAAAGAGACCTAGGATAAAAAGAAATGCATTACAAGATACAAAAGACAAGGGAGGATTGGCGTTACCAGATTGGGAACTATACTACAAAGCGGCAGCATTAACTTGGATCACAGATTGGATAAAATTAGAAAATAAAAGATTATTATATTTAGAAGGATTCGAACTCACACGCGGATGGCACGCATTTTTGTGGGATGGACCTGACAAACGACATATCTATTTCCAGCGCCATATCATCAGAGAGTCGCTACTAAAGATCTGGCAAGAAATAAAGAGGGAACAATACTCCAAAATTCCAAGATGGTGGTCTCCGATGGAGGCACAAATCCACCCAAATACTTTAGAATCGGGGAAAGTCATACGTTATCAAGAGCTGTTAAACAATGAAAACCAAATTATCTCCAGACAACAACTACGAACCCAAGGTATAAACATTGAATGGTGGCCTTATAACCAAATTCTTTCAAGATATCAATCAGATAAGAAAAAACCAGGAATTGCAAATAACCCAAATGAATTAGATAAGATATTACATGGACCACATCAAAAAATGATAACTAAAATATATAATTTTTTACTCAGGCATAAATTACAAGAAGAAACAGTGAAGGACAATATGATTAGATGGGCAAGGGATATAGGACACAATATAGAACTAGGAAAATGGGAGAAACTATGGTCACAGAATCTCAAAATAACCAAAGCTACACCTTACAAAGAAAATTTAATAAAGATGTTTTATAGATGGCACCTACCACCGGCTAGAATAGCCAAGATGCACCCGAATGTTACCGATATCTGCTGGAAGTGTAAAACACAGAAAGGAACCTATTTCCATGTTTGGTGGAAATGCAGAAGAGCACAACAGTTTTGGAAAACTATTATAAAAATAATTGAGGAGGTAGTAGATTTAAAACTAGGCAGCAGTCCAGAAACATTTTTACTAGGCATGATAGACACTAAATGCACCAAAGAGACAAAATACCTCATAATACATATCCTAACGGCAGCTAGGTTATTGTATGCACAAAGTTGGAAATCTGATCAAACCCCAAAGGAAGACCAAATTATCTCCAAAGTAAATGATTGTGCTGAGATGGATAAATTAACGCTAGAACTCCGAGATAAGGAGGATAGTGAATATTATGCGGTATGGCACAAATGGCAAAAATGGCTTGAAAGGAGAACTGAAATAAAAAACGAGAATAAAAATTAGGGTATAGAAGAGAGGAAGGTTATAGGAGAGATATTACTTTTGATGTGGGTTATATAATAATGAAGTACATATACAGAGAATTATAAAACCTGTTGACAGAAAAATTACTATATGTTAGTTTCACAATTGGTAGTGGGAAGGGTGAGGTGGGGGCGGGTGTATTGTTTGTATGTATTGTTTATTTTTATGTGTATGTTCAAAAACTCAATAAAAAAAATTTTAAAAAAAAAAAAAAGGAAGAGGTGAGCGGACAAGTGGGTGAACGGGCATGTGTGGGCCATCAGGGATGCTTGCTACTTGTCTGGTGAACTGATAGCAATCATCCCTACCGGTTCCCCCAAACCGGTCCGAACCAGTAGGATTTTACCCCTGCTATAAATGTTCTTGGTATGTTTTTTTTTTAAATTAGATTTATATGCCGCCCTTCTCCAGAGACTCAGGGCGGCTTACAATGCATTAAGCAGTAGCCTTCATACTTTTGTATATTTATATAAAGTCAGCTTATTGCCCCCACAAACTGGGTCCTCAATTTACCTACCTTAGAAAGGATGGAAGGCTGAGTCAACCTTGAGCCTCGAACTCGCATAATTGCAGACAGCTGGGTGTTAATAATAGGCTATCTAGCCCGTCGAGCTATCTGAGGCTCATGTTTTAGCCTCCAGACCCCTAAACATTTTTGTTGCTCATCTCTACAGTCTTTCCAGTGTCTCAATATCTTTTTTATATTGTGTTGACCAGAACTGGATGCAGTATTCTAAATCTGGTCTTACTAAGGCTTTGTAAAGTGATTTTAGAGCTTCATGTGATCTTCATTCTATCCCTTTATTAACACAGCCTAGGATTGCATTGGCAATTTTGTCTGCTGCCACACATTGTTGGCTCATATTTAAATAATTGTCCACTAGGT